>JAPMAE010010562.1:0-10129 GCA_036584705.1 Rhyacophila sp. 25_7 | reverse complement strand
TAAAAATTGTTTACATGCGGCGACACTTGAATTTAAGCATGTATAATATTAACAGAACGTTTTTATTTTTTTTACATTTGACCGGATTTTTGTCCGTTATATCCAAAGTCTATCAAATAGAGGTCGGTTATATCGAGGTCTTACCGTATTGTTAAAAAAAAAATTGTAAATTATAGAAGGATTCGTTTATTGTTTTTGATTTTGCTAAATCATCAAACAATATGAAAATCGTATTATGAAATATGAACTATATATAATATTTATATGAAAATGTGCATGGTAGCCAATGAATATGTTTTTCTCAAAATATCTTCCCCAATTATTACTTATCATTTACAATTCAAATATATAATTTTAAGTTCTTTTAGAAAATATCTTTATTGAAAATTTTGAAATGAGCGATAGTCTTATTAGACGGACCTTACATTCAGTGCAAAGCATAGATTTAACGTTTAGTAGTAGAGAAAATTGAGTTTCAAATCAAAAGGGTAGGCTTGTGTTTGTGCTCTCTTGATAAATGGAATACCACGAGAATGTTAGTAATAGTATCTGTTTACAGCAGCCTTCAAAGGCACTTCAGTCTATTTATTAAATAAATAAAATAGAAAAATACACTGTTAAAAGAATAACATTGTTTTTCTTTGCTTGTTTTTAAAAAATAGATTAAAAAAAAACCATTAGTTTTGTTACTTAAAAAATTTTTGACTAAAAAAAAGCAATAAAAATTGTATTCAATGTACATACTGTCAAATCAATATTCAAATTGTGAAGATCCATATGTTTTGTTTCGGAGCGGATATGGTTAAAAGAAAAGAAAGAAATATACTTAATAAATGACACTTTAAATTGACGAACTTTATTACATATTACAATATTATGGTGTATAATGAATATTTAAAAAAAACATAAAAGTTTACTTTACGCTTAAACGTTTTTATTTTTCATAATTATTTCTAAGTATTAATAATTATTTTACACTTGAATAAGGTATTTTTATCAATTAATATTATATCATAATATGTTAACATTATAGATTCACCATTTGTGTAGTCAAAACTAGTAAAAGTATAAAAAAAGGAAACAAATCTTTCAATATTGAATTTAAAATGTAAAAATACCCTGAAATGGCTTAATGTACGATTGTCTGAGGTCAATCATAAAGCTCAAACTAAAATTTTGTATGGTTTTTTATTTTCATCTGTAGCCAAATAAAGTAAACAGTCTGGAACGATTCACATTAGTAATAAATATAATAGCTATTTTTCTAAAAACTAACACTATTAATATTATTATAAAAGGAGACAAGAATACTAAAAACAATTAACACCGTAAATGCTATGAGCATGCATTTTTGCGTTTTAGAAATGTCACTTACATTGATTCGACAATTGTGAACATTTTAAAGCGATCAAAGTCGATTCTAAATTTATTTTGAATAATTAACGTATTTAGTAACAATTGTTTAAAATTGTATCCATTATACGGTGGTTTAAGAGAAAACATTCACGAAATATAACATATTAAATTATAAAATTATCATGACCGTATAACCAAAAGAATATTTCCAAAAAAATACAATTTATTACAAAAATTAATCTTTTTAAATGAATATTTTTCTATAGACATTAAAATCATTTCAAATAAAATTGTACTAGATATACGAATAAAATTCATCACTCTATGTAAGGAAACTTTCCATTTCCATATTTTGAATGTTTAAAATTAAGCTCGTTTGTATGAAAAATTAAAGCACATTTTCATAACCGATAGTAAAATGCTTACATAACTTAATGCTCAGACAAGCTTTGAAGTTGGTTATGATCTTTTGACTCATTATCAAAGTAATTATTTTGTTTTGAGTTCAACATTTGTATTTATTTACGAGAATAATAATACTTACTTTATAAAAAGACAATATTTTTATTATAATGAATGAAACTGATAAAATAATTTATTATGTTAACAATTTTTGATTGAAATTCATTTTGCATAAAACATTAAATATTTTGACGACTTTTTTGAATTATTGTGTTAATGTTGTTCTTTTTATTGATATTATACAAGCATTATTTTTCACTCAGTGGCCTTGGAATGATTTCAGTATAACCAGGGGAAAAAATATATTTTAGTACCATATTTTCAGGGAACTACAGCTACTAATAAAATTGAAAAGCAAGTATTTAGGCTTTTGTAGACGTTTAAGTGATTTATTTTCACATTATTTGTAAAATCTTTTATATATAATATTAAAACACTTATAAAATTAAATAAACTTGATACTTCTAACGTGAACAAAAATTGTTTATTAAAGTCATGTTTTGATATACTGGTAATTCTTTCATTGATAGACTTATACACCAAATTAAACTTCATCCAAGAAAGCTTTTGTTAAAAGTATATCTGTACCTGGGAAGGAAACTACACTATATCAACAAAGAGACTTTTTCATTACGGCTGTTCAAAATTGTTTTGATGTTGCAACTCTCAGATAATATATGATATAGTTTACTATTACTTACTTATAATATTTTAGTAGGGCTACAATTTAATTGAGTATATCACTGGCAAGATACTACACAATGTTGATATCTTCATTTTGCCAAAATTTGACAAAGTGTAGTTTACCTCTCAGGTATAGATAGATGTAAACGTTTAAAGTGTATATATAATTTATTGATAAAAATAAATATTTGAATTGTTGACAGTATTTTTAAAATTAATTATAGTACTGCTATGCTTATATTATTAAGAATGATAAAAATTTAGAAATAATAAAATTTAACGTGGCTTGTAGGTAAGACAAATAAATGTATTTGTACAAAGTTATGTGTAATTTGTATTCGTATTAAATGACATTTTTGATAGGCTCGATTTCTTAACATAAAATAAATAAATTTCATTAAATTTTAAATTACCAAAAACTGATGATTATGTCTTTGAAAAAAATGTTTAATAAGTGGTCATCGTCTGTGATTTTTTTTAACGTTTTAAATTAACAAAACTTTTTATAATTTTGAAATGAAATGTTTTGTGTAATACTTATTTTGACTATACTATTATTCGATTTCAAAAAACTATTACATAAATAATGTGTTTATATAATACATTTAATTAAAACTCTTTGTAATATACTCTTTCGTAAATTATCTGATAAAAAAAAACCTCCATAAAATATATACAAAGTAAACTGTACGCAATGTTTTCATATTAGTGTTTCACATCATAACATATATGTTACTTATATAATATTAAAAATACCGATAAGGCAAGTAATAAAAATGTGATTTTTTTTTCTCAAGCCATATTTGCGTACGAAAAATATGTTTTTACTGAATAATAAAAAGTTTTAGACTTTTCACCCTTCGAGCAACTAAAAACATATTTTTTATTACATTTTTGTCTGCCATAAAATATGAAAAAAGTTTTAAAGATGTTTGATTGTAAGAAAAATAACGAAGTTCTAATGATATCATTAAGTTAACATTATCTTAAGTGGCGACACCGCGAAAACATGGCCAATGTTAGAGATAAAAAACACAATGGATAAAATGTAATTTAATTAAAGTTAATACAAAAAACGAGTAAAATTTTAGCGATATTTTTTTTTAGTAGCCTGAAACGTATTTTGATAAAGCTTTTATTATCTATATTGTAATTTTTTTTTTATAAAGATAATACTACATAGTAGAATAATTTTAGTATATACCACAGTATCACTAGTGTGAAATCTCATTCAAAACAGTACTTTAAATTTTTCAAGATAACGTGCTATAAATAAACTTTTGCTGTATTATGCAAAACTGTTATTTGGCTTAGAACAGATTAATTTCACTATATGTTAATTAGTATACTTGTATATAAATAAACACACCAACAAATTTGATTGCATAATAACATCTTCGCAATGTAAAAATTCCATATGCTTATGCAATCTCAGTATATGGCCAAGCCAAGTTCAATGCCTCATTTTCACTATGGATGTAATGAGAGGCTCATGTTCCGCCCACCTATCACATCATTTTGCATATATTCATACTAACGCTCTTCCAAAATACGCAGCAAGCATCTAGATATACAGACGGTTTTAATTATTGAATCATTTATAATAATATAACTTGATGTTGTTATTATAGCACTATTTGGAATTTACCCAATTGATCAGATCCGCCCAACACTTATAGTATAAGAAGTAACTACGTATAATTATTATTGATATTCGAATATTGTATTCACTTTAAGCAACATTTGTTTCGTGTTGTTTTCATAAACATCTTCCTGGAATCAAATGTTTTATTAACGCGAAGGATCATCATTGATTCCATATTTGACTAACTTACCTAACAAAGTTATTCACATCAGATATCTATACCTCGATTGTTCACTTTGTATTAAAACAATATCAATTTTGTAAGTTTATAAATGTAAAAGTAAACTGAATTGCGTATTGATGACCTTCTTTGTTTCTAGTATTAGTTCAAGAATACTCGGACCAGTTAAAGAAAACCAGTTTTCACATCCGTACTAATGCTGAGGTCCGCAAATAATTTAACTCCAATATGCGATAATGTCTTGAGGGCAAGGAGGCTCAGATGGGTGGGTCATGTTGTAAGGTGCAATGAGTCTAGAACTCTCAAGAAAGTGTTTGAAGATACTCCAGTAGCCACTCTACCCGTCGGTCGTCCGAAAATGAGTTGGGCAGACAACGTAACCAGACACGCAAAAATGTTGAGTGTGAATAATTGGAGAGATAAAGCTAGAAACAGAGAAGCCTAGAGAAAAGTTTTGTAGTCGATCATGGGGACTCGAGTAGATCGTAGCGCCAATTTATTATTATTATTATTCCACTTATGACAGATTGAATTGGATATATTTTGGCTAACAAAATGATAATTATTTAATTTTAATTCCAGGCAGACTGCGCTGGAGGGCAAAACTGACGCCCGACGCTAACAGACGTCTAAATCGAAATGCATCGCAACCACGCAATAAATAAATTTTAAATTGCAATTTGTTTTTCACCGCACCAATGTTTAATCACTAATAAACATTGAAAACCGAGAACGCTCTCCCAATGGTGCAATTTCAGTAAAATGCTTGTGGTGGTTTTTATACAAAGTATTATGTGAAATATTCACGTATTTTGTTCTCTCCCACAAGCAATTCGTTCATTGATTTTCCTGGGTCTATTTATTAATAGTCATACTACATGTTCAGATCACTGATATTAAAACTAATATGCAAATAATTAATCGATTATTATGATAATTTACAAGATTTTTTTTTTACATTTGCCATAAATAAAACTATTTTTAGATTTTATTTGGACGATTGCTCATTTATATCTATATTGGTATGTATTTTCACCCTTGTATGCCTCTAGGTACCACATTTAACAAACAAACCTAAGATTGTACGTTTAAATTCCGTAGCTGTGAAAAATTGTACAAGTTTTTCCATATTCACTGTGTTTAGGCAAAAGGATTAACTCTCACAGAACAAATTTTACAGGAGGCAAAAAACTTGAAGTGCATTATAACCAATAAATTGGTGCTTCATTTTCGTGATCTGATAATTAAAAGAGTTATTAAATGAAAATCGTTAAAATTGAAGGTTAATGCTTTTTCCTTTCCACGCAAACTTAGTACGTCGTACTTTTTCAAAATCTAAAGCTGAATTTCGATAATAATTCAATATTTTCGGTTTAATTCCTTTAGAGAGAACGTGTATTTAGTTGTGTACATTGTGATTCTCAAATAAAATCACTTTTCAAACAACTGAGAGTTAAGCCTTTTTGCTTAAATAGGTCCGATATGCAGGACTTTGAGCAAATCGGCTAATCTAGTAATTGAAGATTATTTACTAGTAGAAAATCTCTCAAAACAATATTCACATACTGAAGATTCGTTTGCTCGGTTGTGGAGCAAATGTGGTTTTTATATATATATAATTAAATAGAATAATTAAGATGTCTTTCATTTTTTTCAACCTAATTATTGAGAGAAATATCAGTTTCACCTGTAACAATGTATTTTTAATTATGTAAAATTAAAAGATACCATACTAGATGAAACCGGTAATGTATATTTTTAATCATTCCAAAAAAACGTATTTTATTACTATATATAATGGTAAAATTGCTTTTCATCCAAAATTAATGAATATAAAAAAATATTTTTAGCCCAAAAACAGATTTAGAAGAAAGTTTATTTATAGTTTTTTTTAAATTATTTTTAACGACAGTAATTTAATCGGTTACAACATAAAACGTAATTTGCTAGACAAATTTGAATATTTTGGATGATTTTAAACATGATAACGCGGAGATATAACTATAATATGATCATTAACAATAAAATTATGACAAATAAACCTTCAAAATATTTTTAAAAGAAATATTATAAGGTTCTATTTTTGATAAAAAAAAAATCACAGCTTGCCAGGTTGTAACATAATGTCCGGCACAGAAAAGATTAAAAAATAGATGAATAAATAATAGATTAATGAAAAACGTATTAAATTTGACATTTCGTAATTATGAAATATAAAGTATTTGAATTGGGAGTTAACAAAAACATATTTAAAAAAAGGAGGAATGGTTTTTGTCACCCAAATAAGAAATGCCATTTTTACACGAATTAGACCGCTTACTTGATCCATCTGTTTTTTAAAGAACTTTTTGTTCCATATATACGTATAACCCAAGACGGACAGGAAAATGAAATGAAAAATGTTTTCGCCACGAGAAATGTTCTGACAGTGGATGATAATTTTTTTGTCCAATTTATCAGTTTACTTAAAACATTAGGTTACAGGAAAAACATGAGCTCGCTGTACACTGGCCCATGCAAGACATTTCTCATTAGAAAGATAACAAATGTTCCACAAATAGCTGTACAAGATTCTTAAGCTTGGTATACAAAACAATATACAACGGATCATTTAACAATTATCGATTATATTTATCAGTAAGTGTACTTCAAAATACAATTAGAATGTTTTTTTCATATGATAAATATACTCTTAATTATTTAATGATATTTATTATTTGATAACACAATCTGATTAAAATTTATTTTAAAAACAAAATACATCAAGACTGAACTATATTTTATAATATTGTCAGTATAATCTCAAAAAGTGTCGTTGAAAAATTACCATTTTGACCTAATAATAAATACACTAGTGATTTTTGTACGTTCTACCATCTGGTAAAACAAGCTTAGCCATATTTCTTGTACTAAAATAATATTAAAATACCATTATCTATTAAGACGATATTGAATATTTTATGACTGGCAAAACACATTAAAACGACTAATGACTATTTAGCTGATCAGATTAAATGCTTCTACGTATGTATTTATTCTGAAAAAAAGTCAACAAGATTTACATTCTCAGTTGCCCTAACATATTATCATTAAATGTATGTAAAAGACTCAAACATGAAAAACAAATTTTCTCACAACAGTATTTTTGACTTAACGTCTTCTGTTAGTATACCGACGATATCATTTTGACCGAATATGATTCGCCATCGTAGGTGAGTGAATAGCGCATCCAACTCACGAGCAGAAGTTCACGGGTTCGAAGCCCGTGCTAGTTGCAAAAATTTATAATTTTTATATTCATTTGTATTGTAGCCAGGACACGAACAGGAAACGATAATTGATAATTGATTATTACATGTAAAAAAACTGTCAACAACAATCTTCACAATGTGGAGATCCATATGATTCGTTTCGGAGCGAACATGGTTAAAAATATATTTAACTGTTGTTTACTTGTGAAATAATTTGTACATTATATGTTATACTAGATAATTTTGTTTATATCATGTTTGAAATAATTATAAATTTTGTTTAAAAATGTTGGAGCAAGGTTTTTTGACTTATATTTAATAAAAAGTTACTATATTTTTATGTTACTTTATACAAATGTATTTAACATATTTTAGTGATTATTTAAGAATATAGTATATATTTATCGATTTAAAGCCCATTAATTTGTCTCCATGATTATAATATAAACAGTATCCTAATATTTTTTTATTTTCTATGATATCAAATTGAACCTAAAAATTGATTAAAAATTGTGACCGACTTATATTCTCTAGGGCATAGGTTTCAAATCTCGTAGCTGGATAAAATCATAGAGGTTTTTTTTCGTGTCCATTTGGAACCCGAACATCGACTAAATGGTTAATAACTTACAACTATTACTTTTAAAAAGAAAACAATATTCATATAATTTCGTTGCAGATATGCTTAAAAAACATAACGTATGATAATAATATAAACATGTAAATGAAATGTCTGATAGTATTAAATTTAGCATCTCACCGTTTTAAATGACAGGATTAACTATAAAATGAAATTATATTGTAAAGAAAATATATTTTTTAACTTGTCAATAAAAAATTGAACATATTGATTTACCTACGTGTGAATCATGCTTAAGTAAGCACGCCAGCAAAACTTGGCAGCTAAAAAAAAGTCAAACGCTACTTTTTTATTCGCGTCTGAGAAAATAATTTCGCCTGGGCAAAAAAATTAGCATAAAGTCACTTGCTCCCCATAATATGATAATTTATTCCGCTTGCTTCTTGTTAATGTATTTGAGTATGTGTCCATGGAAATTTATCTTTGTAGATACTGGGGCTTAGGTAAGTAAATGTATTCGTGTAAGTGACGTGAAAAATAGAGAATATTCTTTTTCATTTGAGTGACTCCTTAAAGTGGGGTGTGGGAAATAAAACTTCCGTTGTGCCTTGATATTATATTTTATACCAAATAAATTATCATAAACTATTCAATATCTTACTATTTTTACAAGCAACTATTAGAACTATATTAAAACAAATGATAAACTACATGGAAAATGGTTTAGTAGAAAAAATTGGGATAAATCATTTGTATAAAACAAAATATATTACTATAAAAAGTTAAAAAATAAACTATCAATAGAAAATTACATAAGGTACACTGTTCATTGAAATTTATTTGATAACATAAGGGTGCCAAATCGTTTGTATCCTTAAATAATTTACATATCTTCAGAGTATTTTATTTAACTTGTCCAGGAGTATGGCGTATGCGTCTGCACAAAATTCGCTTTAAAGAAATATTGACCTATGTGTACATCAAGCACTAGGCAATAAAATACTCGTATATATTTTATATCGATCAAATAAACATTATACAATAATAGTATTGCGCACATTTAAAAAAAAATGAACGCTTGATTTTTAAAAACTTACACTCAATTGTGCAACCATCATTAAAAAACTAAGTAATTGAGAGATTAAGAATATCATTTTACATTTTTCAATATATATAGGGTAAAAATCGTCATATACTATATATAAAATTTCAAAAACTAAAAATCAAATTATAAAACACGATTGGAGTATACGTTTTTGGCATGGTTTTTGTCGAGTTGTATTTGTATTATAATATGTGTAATATTATATATGTGTGTACGCAAAGTGATTATTTCTTACTAGCGCCATCTAGCTACCGCGGACACTCATTTAGTTTATATTATGGGGGACATTTGGTCCTCTTGCCAAAGCGACCGACCCGCATATTTTATTTTTTCACTTCCCCTTGGAAAAATCGCAAAGAAGGCACGGGAAATATTAATAATTTGATTAATTATTTAAATTATATTATATACAAAAACTAATTTTTATGTTAAAGAAACTTTGCATCAGAAATATCTAACGTTAGCGTTACATAATCACTGTTATTATTTTCACCATAAGCTCAGCTAAACATGATTCGTGCACGCTTAATTATGAAAATGGAATATTATGGTGGGTAACTGTCAGCTATGATAATTGATTGTAAATCGAGACTTACTTTAAGTTATAGTTACTATAAAGTGTCTAGTTACAAAAAGCGATATAAGCACATTTCAATATTTTCGCCAATATTGAAAACCAGGTTTCAAATATTCCAATGCCCGTACGTTTTGCTTTTTATTTTGTTCTTACGTTCATATCGGGATTTAGAACATAAAATTTTCACACATAGTGTAAAACTGTGCATAGAATGCGAACGTATTTTTTATCAATTTCGACAAATGTGCTTATATCGCTTTTTGTATTTAAATGCTTCATATACAGCTT
>JAPMAE010010556.1:0-10130 GCA_036584705.1 Rhyacophila sp. 25_7 | reverse complement strand
AAACAGACTAAATAAATGACAGCCAATTTGACAGATGTCGCTTCAACAATATGGCAGTTATCAACTGTCAAAGGTCGGAAGTTCCTATTGGATGACCCTAATCATACTATTCACCCTTAGTAGATCAATACATAGTACTTCTTTTTAGCAATCTGAATATTGCAAATTCGAATGGACTGATGATCCATATTATAACAAGATTACTCGAAATATAAACAGGCCTCGAAACCATAACAATATTTATCAAAATATATATATTTTTTATTAATTTATGATTAATTTTAATATTTATCAAATTATAAAAACTGTATAATCTCGGCTTTCTAACAATATTGTTTATGTAACACGGTGTTAATTTGAATTTATTATATGACCAAAGAATGAAATGTAATTTTTTTATTATATTATATTATAATTTTGTATAAATTCATATTGAAATATTTTCTTAAGTAAGTAATCTAAAGTCACAATTTTATTATATTGAAAGCAAAAAACTGACATTGGCATAATAAGCATGTCATACGTACGTACGCAAAAAATATAATATGATGAAATGGGTACAATTTCCTGTCGAGGACAGCACGACGGAAAATATAAAATACATTTTGAATGCCGACATATATTTGTACGCAATTTTCCTTTAATTATTTTCAACCTTTACTGCCACACGAAAAGCCGTGCAGAGATTTTTTGCAGTTAACTTAATAACTTAGAATCCGTATGATATTTCTGTCAGCTTAAAAAATAAACCAAAAAGGTTAGTTACACAGAATTAACTGAAGGGTTGGCTTTTACAAGAATATAAACTCCCGGCTTTCTAAAACATACATACATGTTTTTTACAATAAATAAAACGAAAGATACAAACAATTGAGGGCGTTCAGAATCAATCTGCAATTTTGTGTCTCAATTATAACATTTTAATAGATTTTTCATGTGAAATTTACGTATTGAATACCAAATTGGAATAATTGTTTAAAAATAGGTTATAGAGATGTTTGAAACATTTAAATATTGTTTCTAATTGTTCTTTTTGTACACACATTAATTTTTATTCATAAACCACGTAACGTTTTTGAGAAGCAGAGAGGGGTGACCACTAATATCTACTTGGCGTTACAAGGGGAGGGTGGGTAATTTGTTATTATTAAGTAAAAGAAAAAAAATGCCTTTAATCTAATTGAATAAATATATTTTAAAAACATGGACGTACATTTTATATTATAATGCTTGAAGCTATTTTAAAGTCTATTTTTACAAGTAAATTTAAATTTTGTTAATAAGTTAAACTATTTATATTAAATTTTCTTGACAAATATGTTTCTCATTATAATTACTTAGATTATTGTTTAATAATTTTAATAAATGTAATTTATACGTGCATACAAATATCAACATTTCTTTATAAAAACTCCATTATCATGGCAATTTAGTTCTTAAATGAAATAAACAACTTCCAGATAGGTATACGAGTATTTATAACAGCTAAATTATAATTCAAACAAACGGTTTGAAACGAGTTGCCCGTTGTAGGTCATTACACAAGACACCCGATTAGTAGTCCAAGGATTGTAGATTTGAATCCCGAGCTGGTCACATTTTTATTTCAAATGTTTACTCTTTTGAATTTGTAAACATGTGTTCATATGCTCCATTTAAAAGCGGACATGGATTACAAATACATTGTATGAAGGAATAATATACATCACAGCTTTGTTATATGTATATACATGTATATTCAATTCAAACCCAAATATTATCCAAATTTTCTGATACGGTTAAAAAGATATATTATAGGTAAAAATACTTTTATTGTATCAAAGAATTTACTTTTAAGACTTTTCTTATGGAATGATTAATACTCATAAAACTCATTTTAATACGTTTAGCTCTTGGAATGGTCGTCATTCCACTCTCATTTTCTCCCGAAAATTGTCTCACGTCACACGGTATTCCCCATTGTATCAACGGACGTGGAGTATTTTAAACGTCCAAGGTCTACACTTTACAATACGACCGGTCCATCTGTGTCTTGAAATCTTTGTTATACCTCCTGAATATTAAATTTTTACCTAGGAAGCCTCTTATTCTCTATGACATAGAGTATATATGGGTCTAAAAATACAAACACACCTCAAAGATTATATACTATCGAACTGAAAATTGATTTCATTTGCGTAAAAGCTCTCCAAATTAATTTGATAAAACCTCATGTTTAGTTACCAGATTATTTAGAAAACAAATCAATCGGATAATCAGAATGTGACAAAAGACACTCTTGTAATTTAAATCAAACTCATTATTACTAAATAACCAATAAATATATGTATATAAAATATATGTGTGAAGAAAGTAACTCACATTTTTTATTTAAAAAAATACTTAAGCATTTGAGTTTAAAAAGATATATTGATATGTTGCAATTTGATGATTTTAAATATATCAATTTGTGAGCAAGACTTGGTGAAAAAAAAGTGAGTTTAGTCAGATTTATAAATAACTTTAGAATTGTAAATTTTATCTAACTGTAGCCATACAAAATATTCTTCTATTACAAATATGGTGTACGACGTGGTACATATGACACCAGATAGCACGCGGAAAAACTCAGGTGTCACGCACAATAGTTTTTCTATAACGTGAAAAGTAGAACGGTGTCACGTGGAAAGAGTTATATAGCACTTCCTTATTTTATATTAGTCGTAATCTTTTATCAAACTTTAAAGTATTTTTATGAATTGCTACAATTAGTTATCTATTTTTCATTGCTATATTAAATGGCAATCAAACTTTTACAATCACGTCAATAAATGTTAACAAAGCTCGATCATAAAGCCATGTAGGTTGATTTTCTTTATTTAAAAGACTTTTATAATACTGGAGTCCTTATGAAATAACTTCTCTCTCTCTCTCTCTCTTCATGATCGAATAATATAAGGTAATTACTTCATGGCAAACGAACCTATGAAATTACGAACTACTTACCAAGTAGTTAATAGCCGTTACTCTTCCCGTACTATTAATCGCATTATGTATTTCCACCCCTATGTCATATAATGGTACGTTATAATTTAATATAATATCAAATAAATGAGGTTGAATCTGGTATTACGTAATTACTTCCATTAAAGTCGTCTTACTGGAATAAGATTACAAATTTAATTCGAAATCGAAAATTATATTTCGACAAGGCAGTTCAACTATTCATTAATATCATAGGCACGTATTTCTAATTTGGAGACTTGTATGCATCCCAAAATGTAGTTAGAGATTGATTTAATACTATTATTGTATATGATATAGAAAACTATGTGATATATGGCATCTGTAGGAGTATCAACTTGTATATTTCAAATCGAATACCGTGTCAACACTCAATTATTCATACGTATGATATTTAATATTTCTGAAAAGAGTAATCATTCTTAATTTAGTTTGTTGATACAATTATTACAATGAAATTGTATAAAATGAAGTTAAAGCAAATAATATATATAAATTCTCGTATATCCATTTTTCATGAGTTAATAAAAAAATTCATTACGTTTTTTACCCTCCCCCTCCATGTAACGCCATGTAGACATTCAGCTTCAACAAGTTGTCCCATTCCCCTCTATCCTCTCAAATGTTACATTAATAGGAAAAAAATTTAAGAAATTTCCAATAAAAAAACTGATACGTGATAATAAAAATTAATCCACCCTCCCCCTTGTAACGCTATGTAGAATTTGGTGTTCACCCCTTTCACCCCCTCAACAACGTTACATGGTTTATGAACGATCCCTTACGAGTATTCATATATATTTGCAATCATAAACATTAACTATTGAATAATATGTTTTGATTATTTACGGTAATATTTTCAAATAACTTAAACTTTATTACCGGGAATAGTTAAATTAGCTGCAATAAAACTTTTTACCGGAGTAAATGAACACTACGCATCGCTTTTACGTACCTTATACATTCATACTGATAGCCAATGACTCGGTTTATTTACCATGTTGGTGATATGACAGTATTCTATTAATAGAGATGCATCGATGACAAGTCATGCCCATAGTGTCGATATATTCTAAACCGATCATAAATAATGACTATTATTTCACCTTCGACATGAAATATATACGAGTGCAATCAATGCCTAACAGAGGAAGGGGGCAGGAGGGACTATTCCCCCGGGCTTTACAACCGTAGAGGCCTCAACTTGGCAATTCATAATGTTAGACAAAACTATAAGGAAAGACAAAGCGTAACAAAATTTACATTTTAAAACCATAAGACAGAAATTAAGACGAATGAAGAAAACCAATAGTGTATCCTGTGTTTTTCACCAATATTTTTTTTGTAATGGTTGTAGGACTTTAAAAATTGAAAAAGCACAAAAATGGTAATAAGCCGTTGTCCCGCTTTGCCGTTCTATCGGGGCATCCCCACATATATTTTTATTCTGTTCAAGACAAGGGCATCTAAAATATTAATTGCCCCCGACCGAGCATTTTCTCTGAAAGGCCTCGAGTACAATTAATTGTTATTCGAATCCTCAACAAATCAATTGGTTTGTATGTACAGTAATAAAAAAACTAATTTTAATGTACTTGTGTTAACAGACATTGTTTTACCACGAGTGGTACATTGTCTAAAATAATAAAATAATAAAGTTTGCTATCAACTAGAAATTAGAGGTTGTAACTAAATCAAAAATAACTATTTATTTTTGTGAATTCGAAACGAAATCTCGGTTTAGTGAAGAAAACATTGCGTTCCGAAATTAGTAGGTTTAGCACGTATGATGTTGTTTATATAATATTTTTCAATACTCGTACTATATTGGTGGACAACTATTATATTTTTATATTTATTAAATATAAAGAAACGTTATAACAGTATCATAAAGTTTATTATGACGGGACTCAGCCTATATAGCCTAAATACCGTTATAATATTTATTAGATTATTGGTTTCAGCATCTTGACGTAAGATTCGCAACAAATAATATATATCTGCAACAAAAGTAAATTGATAAGTATGTAATAATGTTTAAATATTTCTGATATTTGGATTACCCAAATTTTATTCTTTACTTCTACTGTTTAATATAAAGTAGACATTTACTACGAAGAGGTCAAAAGAGATATTGTATATTATTTTTCTAGCTTCTCACAATCGTATTATTATATTACTTTCGCGATATCATGCGGTTCCAGTTATTGAAATAAAAAATAAAATTACTCATAAGGGTCGTCCATAGGCCACGTAACGTTTTTTCATACTTTATTTTACCTCCCCTCTCCTTCCTCTCAAAGGCTACGTACTCGTAACATTAAAAAAATATTAAATATAAATGAAAATTCAAATACAAAAAATGTTACATAAAAAAAACAACTCATCCTCCCATTTGTAACGCCATGTAGATGTTGGTAGATTCACCCCTCCATCTCCCTCAAGAGTATTATATGGTTTATGGACGACCTTATGCGTATAATAGCAATTGTTACAAATTAATTTAGAAATACTAGTTGTAATATTTGACCCACATTAAAAAAACGAACACTGGTGCTATTACGAAAGTATGCCATATTTTTAGGTCATCTTTTAATTTAAACATGGCAGAAATATGAGTAATTGCAGAATTTTAAGCAAATCTGAATCTTGTAATCGAATATAATATAATGATAAAAATATAAACAGAGCTTGTTTTTTAATATTTTGTGAGAGCTTTTTCGGTACCTGCTTACAAACATGGTGGATACACATTTATATCTTGAATCTCCCGCAGATCGTGCTTTTGAGTAATAACGCTAATGAAAATCTTGTACTGCGAACGCAATTTTTATAAAATGTCTCTTTCGTATTTTTCCCGAATGTAATAAATAATATCTGATCTACGTGTTGCACATTTTTTTCAGAAATTCTTTTAGTCAGAGAAAATTATTATAGCCGAGATGTTTTTCTTTTTTGCTTTGTTGTGTGGTTTTATAAAAGACAATCTACAACGTACTCACATGCCATGGCAACCACGCTTATTTTATATCGTCTATCTACATACAATTTACTGATAAACGTGGTTTTATACTTTATTCACATCACAGCTTCCAGACTATGTAACTCAGTAAATAGGTAAAAAACACAAAAATACTTTATCGAATCGTACCAAAAAAGTTAAAGTTAAAACATACTCGTAGATACAGTAGATATCTCTTCAATATATTCAGTGATTAAGCTGAATATGTACGTCATTATATTATAAAAACTGCGTTATATCGAATAAATTTATAATTTAATATGTCTATTAACTTTAGTTATTACAATAACTGTAATAAGAGAAACTCGATAATGATTTTGATTTACACGTATTCTCATATAATCATTGATTTATGTAACAAGCCCTACTAATATAAGGTATAAACTTTGAAACGTATGTAAGTATTCTTTTTAGTTCGAGAGATCGAAAAACCCAATTCTCAAATCAGGGCCTGATTAAGACCCTTAGGTGCCCTAAGCTCTAACTAATTTTAGTGCCCCCTTACACTTCTAATTAAAAATGTACCACTACTAAAATGACGGAAAGGCTTGTCAAATAACCCATTGTGATGTTGACAGTTACTGGTCTACAAGCGTTTGATATGCCACATGAACAGCAGAGAAATTAAGCCACAACTTTGAATCTTTAGCTATATTGTAATATTCTTCATCGTTTACAGTCAGAATAATTTCACTTCTATTGCCATAATCCACTAAATATTTATTTTTGGCAATAATTTGAGCCCTTAAAATGTATTGCAATCATTCAACTCAATATTTGTAGATACATTTGACTATGAAAAATTTCTGTAATGCTCCCCTTCTTTGATGCCTTAAGCACGTGTATGCTTTGCATAATGGTTAATTCAGCACTGCTTAAAACAGACGAAAATGAAAATAAAAACAAAGCTTCTATCAAACAATTACGAGTTAATTGATAACACTCACTTGTCTTTTAAAAGTTTCAGTGTTATTTAAGCACTAAGTGTATTATTAAATACGTTATTACATCATATTATTTATTTTTATGACTTGTTTCATTCATTGCTACCCACCCCTCTTCCATGTTGATTGTACCATTAATAAATAATGCGTACTTACTTACAATATTCACAAATCTTGTATAACAAGTCATAGCTTTACACAGCAATCGAATTAATTCTGTCTTCTCTTGCTCGTTATAAATATGAACAGTCTTTGTCATTCAGAATTATACTGAAAAATATATTAAGGCATGTAACCATTGGATAAAAAATAACATTGATAGATTTATTCAATGACCTTAAAGATTACACTTTCTAAAGTCTAACCTATTACAATATTTTATAAATATTGTAATAGGTTAGTTTTACAAAAACAAATGTAGATATGATTCAGTATTATTAGTCTACAAGAAAACCATCATGAAAAAACGTAACTTGTGTAAATAGTGTCAAATAGGTATATAAAGGTGTCCTAATAAGAAAATGTAAAATTTTAATTTGGCGCCAATTTTCCTATCGTGATTTGACAGTTTGATGGTAGGCAGTCGGCCATTATTAAAAATGGATTGGTATTTGACACAACAACGCTCTTATATTCTTAAATAGTATGTTGTTTGACTGCTATGATTAGCAAATTGGGTCAAATTTTCGGTAAATAAATGACATTATTGTAGAAAACTATTCATTCATTTAATTATACATGATGGTACAAGGAGACACCTAAATAGAAACAAGAACATATTAGAATGACTTAAGGATTATTTTTTTTTTATTGAGAACTCTTGGTATAATGCCATTATATTGAAATAACACTCTATGTTATCACAAAAATATATTTTATTTTTGTTTTTTGAGCCATTTTTGTTAAGTTAAAAATCAATTGAAAATATTGTAAAAAAACACCAGTCCTTAAATTTATAAAAAAATATATGAAAACTATGTTGCTATCTCAAGTTTTGTTTTAATAGACAAAAACGTTAATTCACTTGACATCAAAAGAAGACTTCTAGTTTCATATTAATTCTAGTTTTGTAAAGTTCATATTATTATATAATAATGTTATACACTACAATTATTTATGTTTTAAAAAATAATATATTGAAATAACATGGTCATTATATTTCAATAAAAAATATTTTATAAAATAGTATTGTAAATATATAAGTATATGAAAAAAAAGTATTACAGGAAAATTGATATAAAATTTAGAATAAAAATTGTATTCAAAACAATATTTGTGGATATCAATAATCTCATTACTAGATAAATAAAATAAAATAAAATATTGAAATAGCTACTAAGTTTATCAACAATAAAATTGTTGTTTGAAATGAATTTTTTGGTATGTTTGGATCTCACACATAATTTTTGTACATTGGATCAAGTACATGTATTCAAATATATTTTTTGTTTATTCAGATATGTCCATGTTTTTTAAGAATGTTCTTTTACGTAAACAGAAATCAAATTTCATGCTTACATATTTCATCTACTTATGATATTCTATCTTCACATCTATTGACAATCAGTTGACCCTTTTGCGGAAGATGCACATCACTAAACATACCAACAACCCTTTTTTCCAATATGAAGCTGATAAAAATTCTAATAATTTGGTTCTATATTTTCACTTTTCATGAAACGGAAAAAAAATATTATTTTTAACACATATTTAGATACAAATATATATATTTTTAGCAATTTAAACTTTAAAATAATACATGCATATATAATATGTACAAACATGTACGTTCATCATGAGAATAATAACGTACTCGTAATAACGCAGTATATATTATATTTTATAAATAAATTGTATTCTGCTTAATGCATAGTACGTCTTTTATCTGGAGCATATGGATACTATATATTGCCTTCATGTGTCCTGCCATTGGTCTTTCATTTTATTCACTCAATGTTATACTCGCATCCTGTAATTTAGCCAAAAACATCCTATGTAATATCCAATAGTATTAAATGGCCTCCCGGAACGACGGAATCCGATTGACTCAAAGAATAGGTATGCTTGGAGGAAATGAAATTCAGGGCTTGTTAACATATGGTCAACACCACTTTGAATCTAATGAGAGGCTGCATGGTCCATTTTTTTGTCACTTCATTTCGCTTATAATCGCATTACCATACTCCCAGAATTTTCCACAGACATCTATTTTCGAAGCTAAGTATGATTTTTTTAAAACTTCGTAAGGTGCCATAATCTATTACCATAAACACCACTATCAGTATGAAAACGTTAAGTGGATAGCATCTAGCTTTGAACGAGTATAGCTGTGAGTCCAAGAAATAAATTTATTCAATAAAAATATGAGTTGGAAGTTGTAGTGGTAAAACTGAGGGAAAGACATGTGTTTTTTTAATATTTTTCAAATATTTATTGTATTTTTGAACCATCTTTACTTCAAAACACACCATTTGTATATTCATACGATAAAGCCATCTCCAAACTATGTTCTGCAAAACACTGGCGTTCCATAAAGGTGTTCGGCTAAAACTTTGATGTTTTTATAATTTGTAATAGTTACAAGAAATTCAAACACGTTTGACGGCTTTTTTTGTTAGCCGGATTTAGCTCATTCATTTACACTTATTGATAAAAGCCACGCTTTATTCAAATGATTATTCATTTACTTCAAATGGAAAAAAAAAACTATCTCAACGTATTCATTGGCGAAATGCTAAAAGGATCAATGTCGAAATTATCACTTTTTAATCAGTGCATTTGTTAAGTTGTATTCGAAAATAAATAAAAGCTTAATATGTTATAAATACAAAGTATTTCATTACAAACTTGTGTTTAATTAACAGTATTTCATATTTCGATTATTTACTTCTGACTTTGATCATTTTTTTACATTGAACCTTTCAGTATTAAAGCCACAGAAATAGTGTACTATTCTAAATTTTAATTAAGATGTTTTTGCTTTTTTAACACTTTCAGTAGTAACATAAGTGCATAGTGCATCCCAATTTGCGGGTTCAAATCCAATGTTGGTTAAGTTGGTTCTTTTTCAAATATTCATTCATTTTTATTTGTTGTCAGAATAGAACTACAATGTCTAAGATAATAATTAACCGTTTAAATGCCAGAAAAAAGTTAACTTG
>JAPMAE010010551.1:0-10132 GCA_036584705.1 Rhyacophila sp. 25_7 | reverse complement strand
TAGTGCTGACGACTCAGTCAGCCCGGCTACCCAGGCTCGTGACCGACGAGTCATTAAAATAGGATGAGTGTCGACTACTAGATGAAGAAAGCTGAATACATAAATGCTTGGAGGCTTGTTTTTTAATCAGACATGGACTAATAAAATGTAGTGCCTCATCATATACAGTAACACAGAATATCATAAAATTGAGGTTTTAAAATAACACGTGACTTTACGTAGTACATCTAATATTCAATTCTCTTCATATTCTATAAACGCGGTGATATATTTAACTGATGTACATAATATGTATGAATGATTTTTTGTCAACAAGAATATTGAGGAATCTTTCTTTTGGTAACAATTTGATAACCTGAGACTTTTGCTATTGTTTTCTTTCATTTATGTTTTTTAAACATACTTAAGAAAATGTTTCTTCTCATCAACTGCTGTTTTAAATGTGTGACACGCACAAGCAGATTTCTATAATTTTATATTTACCATTATCATATAATCATAATTCGTGATCTATTAGTTATATACGCATGATGAACCTCTTTTATTTCCCAGTTAATATTTGGGATGTAATTAGTACATGAACAACGTTAATTATATTGTTTTAAAATAGTTCTTATTTGTCATTATTTGTAAAGAAGTTGAAAGCAATAATATTGATATAGCAGGTCGTGACTTATGGTACATATGATAATATGAAGGTTTACAATGTAATGAGTAAAGTATCAACACGTTTTGGTATCAATAGCCACTTAGCACGTAGACAGGTCAAATAAAACATCGTTTATATTCATTTGTAAATATAAATACGTATTATCACTCATTTTATTGCAAGTATTAATGGCAATTGATATATTTTCTATACATGTTTATTTAAAATAACTTAATATTTCAACAAAAATCAAATAATTAAAAAAAAATAGTTAAGTTTGTTCAGTTTATTAAAAAAAGTTTCAAACGTGTAATTCGAATATCGGTACAAATCATATTCTTCAACGTTTTCGGGATTATACGAGTATTATGAACTGTAAATATTATAGATAGAACAGGCATATCAACCCAATTTTAATAAAAGCATCAGCATTTATTTATATGTATGTCTGAAGAACATACTTCAATTATACACTTCGTTATGAAACATTTATAAAATTTATGTACAGATTATATTGTACGGACAAGTTTCAATTACTTTTCGGGCACAAGATTAAAATGAAAGTGCTTCGTGAACTGTATATTTGACATATTTGCATTAAAGCACCTACGTTATACCATGTTTCTCCGAGAATAAAACCCGCTCTGAAAATAAATCATTATTATAAGCCCAAAATAAGACTCAATAAAAAATGATAGGCATTCTAGAGGGGGGCGAAATGATTGTGTTGAAAGAAATGAACTAGTTTTTATAATGTTTTGTTTTGATTTATTTTGATTTTTTTTATGTTACACTTTGTTTTATAATATACTTTATTATAATATATGTACTGTACTATCAAATGAAAAAAGGATTACTATAATTGTTTCCTATCACATGAGAATATCTTCGATTTGTATTTTTGTGTGTTTGTCCGTAAACACGGAACCACTACACCAATAATAACCCATAGTACGTTTTCTGGACGTAAAAGTAATATAAGACCGGGTCTTATATTCTGAGAAGCACGGTATGTACGTATTTTGAAATATCTAATTTACATCAACTGATCGAAGAATAACATTTTTTTAACTATTAACTTTTGATTAGATCCAGCATTTTTTTCACAATGAGTATAATATCGATAAAGTGGATGTCAATTTAAAGTAATTTTGGGTGCATGCTTTGTATGTAAGATGCTTACAAATACAACTTGGTTCGATCAAATTTTTGACGAAACGATATATATTATAATCAATTGATTTATTGATTATTTATGCAAGTTAGTTATTTATTTGTTCAGTGTTTATAAAATATTTTTTGAACATTTGTGAAAGATTATATTTATTGTGAAAAGATCGAACATTTTACAAATACAAATGTAATTACTTGCTGTCTTAAGCCATTTTTATTAAGCGAATTTACTCGTTTATAGTAACGCATATCCAGGCCCGCTTCAATGATTTATATTATGTGACCATCGGTTAAAATCACGAAAAATACATGCTTTTCTTTCAAATCATTTTTAATTTAGTATTTAGAAACATATTTATTTCATGTCTTTTAAATTGAAAATCGTTTTTTAATAATGTTTCAATACATCTCATATTTTTTATTAGATTTTAGTGTTTTTTTTGACGCGATACAAAAAACTATTCCGAAAATTTCAACTCCGAAGAAAATGTTCTTGTAAACTTTAATATCGACGTCTGTAAACATCATTGTTGTTAATAAAACCACACATTTTTCGAAGAACCTTGAAACATTTACTATCAAGTTTCTTAATATTAATAAACTTTGATTTAAAATAAATTTACTTACAATTTAGGATGTAAAAAACTTTTTGGCATATCTACTAAACCAGGAATAGAAAATCTTTTCCTGTGAGAGGGCCGCTTACATTTATCTTAAATCAATTAAAGCCGCATTTAAAAAATATGCACTATTTTGTAAAATAATGAAAACACTAAAATTTGGATTCAGTCAAGAAGTCACATTTGAGACTTTAAAATGTTGTAAGTTGGTCACCTCTGTGCTAGAATATCGTTATTACAATATCAAGGCAAATCCTAAGTACTCGTAGATCATTAACGATTAACTAAATGACCAACTAAACAGATGAACCAAAGAAGAAAAACATCAGATTTTTATCTGTTTCATAAAAAGAAATATACAATTCGCTTTATTGAATCAATTGGCATTAATATTGTAAACACGAGGTGTATTTTCCTTTTTCATGATACTAAATCATATATTAATATTAATATCTACGAGTATACATAGACTTGCTCTATTAATCCTGCCACTTAGTGCAGTGCAAAGATGCATTTGTATGTAGATTAACAAGCGGGCCTGCATATTGGCGACACAATCCAGTTCAGTTGGTTCGTAGAAACGTCACAGAGTGGCATGCTGCAGCTACCACTTCTACCAGAGCCATATACGGCCAGTCTGCATATTCTATTGAACTACTTCGAGACGAACACGACCTCCACAATATCGCGTTAAGAATGTTGTCACTGCATCATTTTGCGTTCATCCCGACCATTAATAATACGAATTAATCGCAATTTCAAAAGACGTAGCGAACATTAAACACATTTGTCGGTAGATTTTTTGTCCAATTTACGAGACAAAAATAATTTTGTTATTATAATACTATTTCAACTGAAACCGTTGAATAGTTGGAATATTCTTTTCGCCGAAAAGAAATAAAATATGTTAATTTTACAGCTATTAAAGAAAAACTGGAAAAAATTAAAGCAAGCATGCATGCATGCATGAGTTAACGTAAAAAAATAACACAAAAATTAAAAAATCGTACATAAGTTAGAGTGACAAGTAATAATTTATAAATAAATATATTATTATATATTATTCCAAATCAATCTCTATATGAAAAATTCGAAATATTCAGGTTTTTTCAAGTTTTATTCGAACGAATTTTTATGATATGATATTAACGTCTTCAGGAGAAAGTTTTTTTAATTATGGTTGCACGATTGGGTGAGAAAGTTTGTTCATTAATGTAGCTTTAAATTTTTAATTTCACTGAATCTATGTAATACTATTATTGTGTAATGTTTATTTATACATAAATGATATATACGAGTATTTTACTGCCTGGTGTTTGACGTACACATACGTCTATATTTTTTCAAAGCGAATTTTGAGCCGACGCATATGCGCGTTCATACTTCTGGATAGGTAAATTTAAATACGACTTTTTTTAGTATTATTAAAAACTTAGATAATTATAATATTTTAGTCAAAATACTTAAAGGCAACAACTATTGAACAGGACTTAATAGTTTGTATTTTCTTATCCTAAAAACTGTACTGTATCAATAGTGCTGCATGTGCAAACACGCATCAATACATTAAATATCAAATATTAACGTTAATTTTTTTTTAAATACTCTCTTTCTATAGTAGCATGAAACTTTGCCTAAATGTAATACATACTGAATATCGTAGTCACTTTTTATATTAATATGTAAAATAATTTTCTTCATTTTACCACAATTGATGTTTTTGGTAACGACCCGTATTTCAAAGAGTAACCTCAATTAAAATTAGTAATTATTTAATTGTGCTGTCTTGCTTTCGGGGTATTCTGTGATTTAGTTGTGCCTCAAGATGGAGGCTTTGATATTGCATGATAATCCTATCTTTGATATATTCAATCTTATCCCAAATGAATAATTATTTTTCTTTATGCGTACTACATGTGGTAGAACACAAAAGTTATTTATTAGATAAACATTTAAAACTTAAATAATATACAGTATATCGCTTTTTTGATTAATGGGTGTTTCTTTATCAAACTTATATGTTTTGATGAATCTGTTAAAGCGGCATTTATCACAGACATCTTTTTATATCACCAAAAGTGTCAAAAAATAACCAAAATCCACTGTGAATTTATTAAATAGAAATATTATTCTTACTAGTATCTTCTACCATATACTAAATAAAAAAATTAACGGAACGTCTACCCTTATAACCAAATTTGTGGCCCGCATTAGTCTACGTTGAATCATGGAAAATGTTGCAATATATTGTACCGTTTTAATTGCAATCTTTGTTTTTTGCGAGAAAAATGATATACCACGAAATAATTTAATTTTGTTGACGATTCCTTATTGGATTATTTACAATGCCGTCGCATTGGATTGTAAATTAGAATAACATAATCATATATAAGCTATTTCATAAGAAAAACTTTGTAAACTGTTCTTAGAAAACTTATTAGATATCTATTTTTAATTTTCATAATAAATAATTTGCAATTTTTCGTTGTATAATCAATTATACATAGATTAAATATGGAAAATTTCTTGGTAATTAATGCTTTCGAATACACAAATTTGAATTCCTTCTTTATGTATACTCGTACATACAAAACTGCAGTCATTTCACTTGGCATTAGTTAAGGAGTGGTTTGCACTTTTCCCACCAAATAAGTTTTGCTTAACGTTTTCACTCTTAGTACATCGTTCAGAATAACGATAATAATTTACTTTTATTCTGCAATGACGTAATGATTGTAGTGTAATTTAAGATCATTTATACAATATGATGACATATGTTATATAAAGAATAGTATATCTTACTCTAGGCTAGGATGGTAAGCTTCTAAACACTGCTTCTTCTCTTCATTTAATACATTTTCGATATCATACAAATTGAAATCTGATCGAACTTATAATACCATTGATTTACGAAAAAACGTGAATCTTTACTATCGAAAAAAACAACCAATTAAAAAACATTTGTGTCATAAAAAGTGCACGTTTGGCACAATAATAAAAGTTTACAATATAAACCAATTGACGAATTCTTCAGCTGATTTGATAATGAAACCTGTAGATAGTAAAAGCTCGTCATATCATAAAGATGTCTGATCGGGATCTCTTTATAAGTTTCTCACATTTAACTTACTGTACGGTGGCTAATTATCAACGCTACAAAACAACACTATATTAATATGGAGGCTGTATAGTAGATTGTATCAACAGAAGAAACAAAAAAAAACAGTTAAGATTTTTCCGATATTTGATTCCATATACGAGAGAGTATGCGTATGGGTCATAATTTTTGAGAACGAAAAACACTTAGTAGATAAAGACAGTCTACTCAGAGTTTTTCTAGTATTCCGTGTTTTCTCAAAAATAAAACCAGCTCTGAAAATAAACCCTACCATGATTTTTAAGGATGGTTTTAAAAACTCCTACCCCGAAAATAATCCTAGTGATACACTAGCATTATATGACTGGTCACATTTACAATCAGAACGGAATGTGTCTGGCGCAGCTATATTTAGCTCCGAATAAATGTACCGTCTTTATAATGTTTTGTTTTGACATATTTTGATATTTTTATGTAAGCGGTACCCCGAAAATAATCACTACAACGTTTTCTGGGGATACAATTAATATACGACCGGGTCTTTTTTTTTGTAGATACACGGTATTCTATCATACCATTTTTGCTTTAGGGTGAAGAGGGTTAACTAACAATCTATTACGTCGTTGACCCTTAACCGGTACTGGTACACGGGCCGGCATTTGAATACTTTTGACCGCTTTTCCCCACTTTCGCTATTTTATAAAATAATCTTTTAATTATAAAATTAAATTCTTCGTCAAATAATCATTTAATTATTGTTAATCAGTCTCCGCATCCGAGCATAGATGAAAATATAAATAAAAAAGTAAAATAAATTATAGTTCATAAAAAGAAACATGACTATAACTTAATCAGCAACGAATAACTCTGTAAAATTATATGCATTTGAAACAGTAGAATAAGAAGGAGAGGAAATTGCAAATGATAATTGAAAAGTTTGAATAAATTATATGTATAAGTCGGAATGTTGATGCGTAATAGACGAATCAGAGTCCAAAGTCAGGATTTTGTTTTATTTATAAAAATTAATAAATACTGTTTACTTTGTATCGTTATCGTTTCGTCTGAATTTCTTAAGCGGCAATGATTGTTGTTATTATTTTATTTTGTTAGTTCGACACGAGTTCCAATTTTGTTTAATGTTGAATAATTATTATTTTCGCTGTAAATCGATTGATCACAAATCGGTTATTATTAATCGTTGCGGAGTCTGCGAATTATTTGCGATATAATTTCCATCGGCGTAACACAAACAAATAGAATGAGCATTAACGTAAAATTGCTGAAAATAAACAAAAATAATCGATAAGCAAAATTAATAAGTCTGAAATATAATAGTGGAAAAATTTTACGGTTAAAATGGTTGATTGGCAAATTTAATATTCTATGATATTTTTATTGATTTATAAAACATTCTCAAATTGTTAAAGCCTTTTACTTATTATTGGGACCATGGTCAATAATTAATATTTTCCGCTTTATCCATATGCTATATGTACTTAAAACAAAACATATTTTTTATTCAATTTCAATTTAATAATCATCATCAGAGTTGTTGGTCTTTTCGTAAGAGATCATACAATAACAGGAAAATACAATATTTTCAATAATTTCACATGAATTTCTAAGAAACCAAAAAATAAAAGATTTTCGGCGATTCTGAATAAGAAAATATTAAATATCCGAGATTTCTTTATGTTTTTGTCCATTTATTAATTATTTGAATAATATTTATTCAAGGTTTTTTCTTAATGTTTAATGAATTTACTTTGAAGTCACGTCCTTTTTTATTGTTGACGGTTACGCTACTGAAATTGACTATAACGGCCATTACTGCCGCCATGACACTTTCTAAAGCTTTACCGCCTTATTATAGTTTAAAACTTGTATGTCATATGCGATTAGTTCTATCATAAGATAATTACGCATAGAATTCATTATCCATCGATAAAATTCATCAGCGCAATTTGATATGCAAATCACTTCAAAGTAATTATTCTTATCGTATCCAGATAATCTAATTAATTTATATTAGGTTTTCACTTATTTACTTATATTATGTCACCACACCTATTTATATAATTTTGTGGGATGTCAATAATATGTTGGCTAATATTTTTTATGGGTCTGATGCATACATGAGAAACCATCTCAAATCGTAGAATTAACCTGCCAACAAGGAATGTGCAATGGCTATATTTATTAAATTAGGGAAATCTTCTAGGGTATCGGGTATGTATGTTTCATTTTTGTAATGTATATAGCCAAAAAAAAATTTCAATGCTTGAAAAATGACCATAGAGAAAAGTTATTTTTGATAACTGCAATAAATAAAACACTCCTGCCATCTATTGAAAAATATTTACTTTTAAAATTCTTATATAGGCACAGTTCCATTTTTAAATACCGAATCGATGTTTTTATAATTATTGTCAGATACAGTGTTTTATTATACAGCTGGCAAATTAAATTGTGCAATACTGTAGTAATTTTGCAGTCGAAGCCCTAAATTAGTGTGGTATTCGCAACAGCTAGTTATAATATGATTGTCTATAATAGAGGCCACGGCAGACTGCTGCAGGCACTTCGCGAGCATTCTCACACGACGGCAACGGATTGCATCAGCGAACAAACTAAGCGTGAGCAACCAGTGCCTTCGAATTGCATCAGAAAAACGTACAGCGAACGTAACAAGCCACGAGCTTTCAACGTTCAAATTATATATTTTTTCAATTAATTGACTTTGGTTTTGAGTAAATGACTAAAATAAATATTTTTTGTACTAGCGCGATAAATGCATTCGAATTGCATCAGAAACACTTCCAACGTTATTTTTTTTTTAATCGATTGAATTTATTAAGATGTTACAGAATACACACTATTATATGCTTCCAAGTTTTAAACTGCAATTACGAGTAAGTAGATTTTTGAAATACAAAATGAATCGCTAATACCATCTTCAGGACACGTGTTTTCCTGTTTATTTGTCCCGAAATCTTTGGTCATAAGTGTTTTTTCTTCAATTTAGGAAATATCTGATATTAACCATATTCACATAATCTTGTAACTACCGATGACGTGACACGTACGTCGTGGACGTCCCATCGCCTCGCGACCGTGATAGACGACATGCTACCTTTCGCCATTAAAGTCCACTAATTATGATTGATGTTTCGTATTTTCTTTGTATATTTAATTTTACTGCAGATTTTTTTTGGTTCTTTTGTATTTCCTGGATACTTGGTATCTGATTTTGGGTAGTTAAAAAGTTTTTAAAAAAACAACTGAACACTATTTTCTATATCATACAACAATGCTTAAAAATAATTTGAATTTTACATTATAGGAATTATCGTAATCTTCGAACATTGATTTACTAAAAATTACACAGAAGTTGTGATGATATTTGTTTGTTTGCGTTCTTCATTTACACCTAGAAATTTTATTTTTCATCACATACGTACATAGTTTATCGTATTTAATCGGTTTTCAGTAATTATTTCAATAACCAATAATTCAAAATAATATTAACATCATTGTTTGTTTTATTAAACGTGTAATGAAACTATAGTTTACAAATTATTTCTTCAATAAACAAATATATTTGACCAATTAACATTAATACGAGTACATTAAAATGTAATATATATTATTATATATAGCTAACTGGCAAAAAAAATGAAAAATATGGTTATTTACCACGAGTGTAAAAATGCCAACAATTTGTAATATATTCCTGTTCATTTATATGTATATGGACGTACAAATAAAATATACAGACGCCAAAAATATTTTGGCACAATATTTCTTTGCTACAAACATAGTATATTTATATACTTTTTCTGATCGGCTACGTTCATTTTTATTTGCCAAGTCTTTTCAGCTTCTAAGTGATTGCCTGTTTTCAAAGAGACGTATTTTTATTTTAACCAATAACAGACAGAGCAACATACTTATATGACGTTCAGTATTGAACATTTAGCCCGATTATACAAGTGGGAATATTTTTGGACAGAGATACCCAGGATACCAAATACATACAGAACAAAGAAACGTTATTATGTCAGTAATAAACATACAAGATTTATCCTCTTATAACAAATTTCGTATAAAGGAGATATTATCATTAGCGTAGCTATCTCACGTCAAAATCATACAAAGTATAAGGGCTCACATGGGCACGGAGCCCTAAATTTCTGTTCACTTAATATGAATATCAAAAGCAACAAAAATAATTTATACGTTGATTGGTAACTCAGTTCGCACATATTCCTGGCCAGTGACTATACTTTTCACATACAAATGCGGTGCCAAATACCTATTCATGTATAATCTTGTCACAATAAATATCAACACATCGAATAATTTTATATGATTTTTTTAAATTTTCAACAACGGCCCAAAATTTCCAGCTGGGTTACAGTTCCATGTGTGAGTATTTTAAAACATAAACGATACCGGCATGTGGTATAATTGCTTTCTACGTATGTTATGCTGAAAGTTTTGGCTCGATGAAACGAGATTTTGTTTCAATCAATTCGACTGCTCCATCGAATACAGCCGTAAGTCACTTTTTGACATTTTTGAGTTAGA
>JAPMAE010010550.1:0-10132 GCA_036584705.1 Rhyacophila sp. 25_7 | reverse complement strand
AAGCAATGATATTTAACTAAGAAAAATATAAATCTCTTTGTGCCTGCTCTTTTAAAAGATTCTTTTTCTATGTGAACTGAATTAATGACATTAAACTCAGTAATAGTTCGATTTACAACGAAATGTATTTATTTATTTTCAGAGATGTACGGATATTATTACGTACTTGTTATTCTCTCTTGGAGAAATATGATCGTTTCGTAATATATTTTAACTATTTTCAAGTCAGAGATGTACTGATAAATTCGACCCAGGAAAATATGCGCCTTAAACTTTTTATTTCAATACAATAACAAAATTCACTTACAGTATTTTCTTTATTTCATTTTTATGTTATGCATTATGCAGTTAAAAATCATAATTTTTCGCCGATGAATGGAACTACATTGGCCATAGCCTCAATATGCCTCTGAATTAGCATTGACAAATCAAGAAGTTCATGAAATTATGTGTTTTTTTGTTTGAAAAGCTCTTACGTCTGAAATTACCCTTTCCTTTAACGCATACAACCAGTAATATCGATATATCATTTCTGTTTATATTACCGAATCGTATGATATCAATCTCAAACAAAAATTTTGAAAATAATATACTCGTAAACTGTTAAATAAACACACAAAAACTATTTGTCTATATATAATCTTATTTTTTAATATAATGGCTGTTCACTGAGGATTGACGGTAGAGAAAATTTAAAACATAGTGTTTTTGTTAATATACCGTTAACATTTTATCCGGGTTCATGGCGCATTTCACATCCTACCTTCTAGACTTCTCTGTTTCTAGCGCTGTCTTTCAACTGTTTATCTTTACGTTTTCTGCGCTTGTCATAATATTACGAGTATATACCCGAGGGGCCTAACGGTCAAGTTACTACTGAAGTTTCTTTGAATACATTTTTGTAGATCCCACCTTACAACATGACCCGCCCACTTGTGCTTCCTGCCCCACAAATGTTAACTATTAGAGATAAATTAGTTGAAAAACTCAATATTTTTATAGTAAAAAATGACGATGGAAAGTATAGTTTGATAGTTATTATACATTTTTTTTCAACTTGACGCCATTAAATATCTGTTTGTGATTCATAATTTAATTTAATATCAATGTTTCAAACATTTTAATAGTTTTTCCTACATTTTCTTATCCATCTTTTGACATTATTGGATATCTTCGGGTTTCCATTTAGTAAACTACGGAAAATACTTAATGTGTATTCAAACTGCTTTGGTTTACAAAATAGTGAGATGTTGTTTTCCATTGTAGAGTTGTTTGTCAAACTTTTAGAGCATACTTGCTGGATTGTGCATATTTTTATGGTATTCAATATGGGTCACGTCTCATTCATTACTTATTTCGAATCAAACGCCGAAAATATACCGGTTGATACAATGTTTTTGTTTACTTCAATATTGACGGTTGTAAATATAAACTTTCTAATACTAATATTGTTTTGTAACGTTTCTATTTTTGTAGTAAACGTCACGAAACATTATATACAATACTCGCACGTGTATTTACGAATCAAAATTAGCGAGTTAATAATATTCATAGTCAACGTCAATTTACCCAAAATAACAAAATGCATCTTTATATCATTTTAATCATGCCTGTATACTTTCATTGAGTGTGTTAATTATGAATTGGAAAAACACTGTTCAAATTTCGTCTTAATTGATTAAATGAAACCACAACTTATTTACTCACGTAACATTTTTAATTCCACAAGTTCGTTATCGCGTCTTCTGAATCAAGAAATTCATTCTACACAACACATATTACATGGTATATCCGAGCCAAATCCAGACAATCTTAGATTATGTCGATTCGAGAAATATTCAATTTGCACTTGCAGCATTATTATAAGCTATCAAGTGATATTTTATATGAAAATATAAAATGAAATAAATCTTTTATCTATTGTGTTGTGTTGTGTTCTATCTAGTGTCTGGTAACATTTTAATTAATATATCTGTACCTGGGAGATAAACAACACTATTGACATATTGTAGTAATTAATATCTTGCGACGCTCTTTCCAGTGATTATATTGTAACCCTTCTTTGAACGATATCCGCTCCGAAACAAAGCAAGTTTTGATTGATATGTTAGTTTATTTACGAGTATGTATATTTTTTTATTACTGCCGCACGGCCATCTACCTACTATTAGTATTTACTAAATTTTTCACGTGTTTTGCCATTATTCACCATATAAGTATGTATTCTATATAATTGATTATTGTGTTCAATCAATTCCATCAAGTGATAGTGTCAAATTATTCTTTTAGTATTGAAGACTGTTGCGTCCCGACCGATCGAGCTCGAACAAGCAAGCACGAACAACATATCGTTTTTTTGTAGGTACTTGTATAAAAATGAGATAAATTTGAAAAAACTCTACAGTACCGTAAATTTGTTTGTATTATACTGCGATTTTGATCTTACTGCATCTTATCGTGTGATGCGAATAAGAAATTAGACTGTTCTTCGGAAATGGCTTGACTTTGACGCAATAAGTTCGGTGGTGTCGATGAAATTAAACAAGTTTGTCGAATCACTCGTAGTAATCTGGGATCGAATCACACTTTATTCAAGATATCGGTATTGATATCAGCATACTACTATTAAGGCAGGTGCCATTATGCTCAAAGACAACAAATTGCACCCAATTCATACTTATTAATCTATGGTAATTATTGGAAATTCTTGTATTATTTTTCGTACGTATATGAAAAATTGTATCGTTGAGTAATTTGTAACAATTCCATTAAAGTAATATTTTATACGCAAAAGTAATCGATTGAACAGGTTTGTGTGTTTCTCCGTATCAATGAATAAGTCTCGTATAAGAATTAACTGCGGAATGATTACATTCATCAAAAATATATGACAATTAAGTTTTATGGTTATAAAAAAAAAAAAAAACGTGATAAAATATGTTTTTTTATTGTGCGAAAAGTTTTAGAATCGAGTACAGATATACTCGTACACGTGAACTGCACATCGATATAATGAACAATCGAAGTCGTAACGGCGTCTCAAATCTGCGGCTGTATTGTTTCTGAGATTGGTTGGTATGTGAACGTTTTCGGAATATCCGACGCGATTACTGAAGGATAAAATTTGTTCTTATATTTACGGTATTTGCAGGTATTGCTACGTGACGTGTACTTTTTAAAATTTCTGTTCGTACAATAATGACCGAATGCATTGTTAGCACTCCTTAAAAGGCAGGTATAATTTCAGGTACGGATGCTCACATTCGAAGATTTGCTAATGCTTTCATTCTACTGACGTTGACAGTTGCTTAGATAAATGGAATATTTATTCAGGAGTGGGTGCCAATCCGGTCCTTCACTATGTATGCATTTATTCAGCATTGTAATTATATACCTATAGAGAACGCGTTTTTGTGTTTTGTTAGCAAACAACATTCGAACTTGAAATCAAAAATGATTACAGTAAAACCCATGATATACATGTTTAATTCAAGTGTCACTGCTTTCTGCGCACGATAAACACGTCACTACTTCCGTTCTCAAATTCGAGACATAATACTATCCTGCACGTTGCATTAAAGTTTGCAACGCTGGTCGCTAATTCATTTAGCTTCACCGCGGTTTATTTTTTCTACTCGAAGTGAGTAGATGCATTTGCGAATAGTGAATTAAAATTTTCATAACTACCTCGTCGTTGTTTGAAAGTATATCGACCGTGTTTAGGCAAAAGGGGTTAACCCTCACAGAACAAATTTTACAGGAACCACAATGTTTTTTTAATGATTTTATTCAAAGTCATATTAACACAAACTTGAAGTGCATGATGACTAATGAATTGGTGTATTATTTTCCTGATCTGATAAAATTACAAAAGGCATTAAAGGAAAATCATTGAAAAATAAGGTTAATACTTTTTTTTCCTTTCCACACAAACTTAGTAAGTCGTTCTTTTTTCAAAATCTAAAGCTGAATTTCGATAATGATTTGGCATTTTCGGCTTCATTTCTTACGACAGAACGTGTATTTTGTTGTAATGTACATTGTGATTCTTAAATAAAACCACTTTTCAAAAAACGGAGGGTTAAATCCGTTTGCCTAGACAAGGTCGATATAATATTTCAAAATCCATTTATGGAAACTTCGCTGATCATGTATTATGTAATTTTTTTATATATATGTAAAAAACGAAATCGGAAAACCTACCATTTTAATTGAACGGACAATAGTTTTTAACTGACACCCTCTCACCCGCATTAGTCCGTTATATCGAGGTTTTACTCTAAAGTCACTTTACTTTGCATGTGACTGCAGTATGGACGACTCGTGTTTATGAGTTATTGATAATATATTATAATTACAGTGTACAGTATTAACAATAATCTCTGCAGTATTAAACAGACTGGTAGTGTACTGTATTAAATAGCTGTCTTGTAAAAAACAGGGCTTTTGCATGTAAATAATTAAAAGTCATGCACGATAAAAAATAATTATTACTTTAATGTATATAAACGATACAATTTGTCGTAAGTTAATATATGTGATGTATACGATTGTAACCAGGGAGAACCTGAAAGGTACTGAGTATTTTCTTAAATATACATAAATACAACGACGAAGCTAAACATTACTTATTCAATACGAAACGACTGGGCTCGTACCCTTATTGCTTTCTCTAACCGTATTACTTGTAATTCAGCCTTCGTCCCGCCTCCTATTTAACCTTAAAATTCTACCTATATTAGATTCATATAAATTATTGTTATACGAAAATACGTCGATATTACGATGTTGCTATATGTAAAAATATTTTTATCTGATAGAATGTCTGTTTTTACTGTTATTATATGTTCTGTGGTTTTTACGCTAGAGCAGGGGAAATCTTTTTTGCAGTGGAATGCTTAGTGTCAGTATTGTTTGACCGAAAATAATACGCAATGGCATATGTTAAATGTTCGTCTTCCATCTTTTCAAAATGTAACATCATTATTCATCTAAACTCTCTTCTTTGTAGTTTTTTTTAACCTTTTCACAACTCACCGTTAAATACCAAGTACATCGCCCAGCGCACAAAATTAAATAAAACAAAAAATATCGTCACTAAAATTAGTATTCAGTCTGAGGCCCCAGTACACGCTGCGTTTCTCGGGGATTGTGGCGTGGCGTGCGAAGTACATAGCAATCTGATGTTTATTAATGCTAGTGACCTAAGTAGCGCCGCTTAGAGCGTTTTGTCGGGTGTGCTTGTTTGCGTTCGGATTGGCATCTGGTACAAATTCAAACCAGTTTGTGTTTTATCAGCGTTTGTGCGGGCGTACGTGATGTCATTCGAGGAAATATTCAAACGCTTGGCGTGCACGCCTCACGCCCCACAAACGCAGCGTGTACTGACCCTTCAGCTTTGGTTATACAAGACTTCATTTAAAATTTACTGCTTTTTGTTGAAATGCGACCATTCATTATTTTTATTCTTTCAACCATATCCACTCTAAAACGAAGCATATGGATCTCCACAATGTGAAAATTATGTTGACAGCCTTTTTATAATTGTCATTTATTAGCTCAACCAACTTAGTCCTTGTCCTGGTTTCATATAGACATGAAAATACCTGTGCAATATTTTTGTCAGCTATGTGATTTGAATCATGAACCCTTGGCTCTTGAGTCGGATGCTCTATTTACTCTCCCATGAGAGCGAGAACCCATACGCTTGGCAAAACTACCGTGTAAAGTAAATAACTTATAAGTGCAATGGTTTTTAGCCAGTATCATTGCGCTTCTTCCATACGCCATAATGCCTGGAAGAAATGATAAAATATCTGCACTTGGATGAAACACTCGTATGAACAAATAGTAATACATTTACCATAATAGCCATTAATATCTACTATACAGGGATTCTGGTGGAACGCGAAAGACTGATGTAGGTACGAGTATATCTTTAAAAAAAATCACTTTCAACTTTAGCACATAACGCTGGTCTAGAACTCTTCAACGATGTTTCCCTCTTGAATATATTGGTATTATTATATTATATTATATACCGAATATATTGAATTTTAGATATCTTGATATAATCGCAACTACTATTACCGACAATATAACTTGAAATTAATAACGTAACCATTGTCAATGGCAGCTACGTATATTGTTCGTGTGGCCATATGTACTTCTCCTACTTGCATTTTATCGTGAATTGTACAAAATACGTTGACACTACAGTGAGTTGCGTTAGACACGCGCCGACCTTGTTTCCACCCCAAGGCCGCTGCTGCGCATCCCTTCAGAGCCGCAATAGCAATCATAACATTGATAACAAAAACAATAACAACCCTTTCTGAATATTGCGATCGTGCGAACCTCCCTCGCCCTCTGTCTCTCCGCCGTTTCTTGCGCTGTGTCTTGTATACGGAAATTATTGTGGCCCGAACAAAGAAAATTTCGCGGAAAATTCTCGCATAGTGACACGCGGCGTAATTGGCGCCCGGCGCTAGACATAAAAATAAACGAAATGCTTTATGGCTTTCAAAGAAGTTGCTCTATATAGCGACGCTTTGTGTTTTTTTCTTCTAATTGTTTTAATTTTATCCACATTAAATATTTTTTTCAGTATACAGTGAGTGGTTATATTTTTTGTGTCCGTCATAGCATACTTTGACGGATCAGATATTTCTTTAGTAAGCTGAAATAGCTGCAATTATCCGCATACAAAAAACACTCATGCATTACTTATTTGTACATATTTTGTTAGTATTATCGTGAAGGAAATCTCACGAACTAATGTCCAATTTCATCGACTTATGCTTTTTTATGTTTAGTACATATAAAAAATATCGACTCTATAATATTTTAATCCGTATTATAATACAACTTTTTCGTATATCGAATTCTTGATCAAAACTTTACAGGAATGTATATGACGAATACTCCCCTCAATAATTTCGGGTTCCTAGTTAGAGATGATATTTTTTCATATAACACATCAGTTCTCGTTTGTATTTTTTGATTTTCACCTTTTATGTTGGGAAAATACGGACATGTTGTATTTTAAATGGAGCCGTATTGCGGCCAGCAGTTTGTCAGACGAGCCAACAAATAAAAAGAAACGTCTACTCATTGTCGTGCGGGCCGTGCAAACAAAAGAGAGAACCTTTCGCCAGTTTCTTGCTGCCTAGTAAATTCATCGCCCGCATAAAAAATGCATCGCTGCCTCGGCGAGCCTGTCGTGAATCTTTTGGGGTTGTGAACCCTTTGGAATGAGCAACTAGTATTTATTTTAATATTTTTTTATTGTTATACACTGTTCTATCGATCGTTACATTAGAAAATGATAAGATTTCTACAAATTCGTGTCGCTGATGCTGTGTATATGCCGCGACACTTGGAGATGAGCGGTAAAAGTGAGTTGAGAGCGACATATTACAGATAATGGATCAGTGACTAACAATTAGTTTTGCTCTGTCAAGTATGTACACATGGTACATCAGTTAAGTGAATCGTGTATGTCGCATAATAATGTATTGATTTGATAGTTCGCCCTAGTATTACGCTTTATTGGCCTGAAGTTCCTTGTGTACCGGGAATGCTTACAACCGAGTTAGTTAAAGCTGTCCATGCTGCTTGCTGATTAGAAGCTCAAAAATATGCTTCGCGTATAATGACGTAAATTTTGAAAGCTCGTGAAGTCAGGCATCTGTTGAAACTATAGCCTTGTTTCCTGTCCGTAGGATCCATGTAAGGCGCATTCTGGTGCAAAGCTCGACGGGAAATTGATTCAACGGCCCTTTAAGTTCTCAGAAGTCAATATAATAATATTGTTATCGGCGTTTGCCACAATTACAATTTATTACAACAATAGGATTTAACCGTGATACTTTTCAATTTATTTATATTGAAAATGCGTGACACTCCACGAAGCAATGCCCGAATTAAATTAGATTTTCGTATTCTTAAGTCGCATAGAAATAGAATTTATTACATGAAAATTGCGTATTTGAATGTATGAATGTATCACGCCCACGTTTTTAAATTGTAGCGTATATTATATTGGCTTTTTATGGAGAAAAATGTGGTGTTACGTTCTTGTGTATGCTTGCGGCATGAATTAATACTGTCGTAGACATCTGTATATATATATGTATATGCACTCTACGACGTAGATTTGCCACATCTACGCCGGAAAAAATTCGTCTTCATTGTGTTTTAATAATTTATATCGTCTTATTGGATTTAACAAATACATATTTCAAAAGTTACGAGTGTATGAGTATTTTTTTTTGTTATGAGCTATAAAAGCATTTCAATTATAGAAAAATAAACTGCCAACATGCATTGCTAATTCGTTTGCTACGCCGTGAGTTTACAAATCTTAGATAGACTCTGATCATGTTATAACATGCCTCTGATACCACGGCATATATCGTAACATTATTTTGTTTTTAATTAATGTTCATATATTTACTAGTAATAATAATTATCCAACAGTGAAACTATTGGAATATCCTGACAACATCGATGTTATTGTTGGTACAGCTTTACTCCCCATTGAGGCATAAGGCTGACTACATAACCATCTCTTGGGTTTCTTTCTCTATCTCGCTCCCTCTTCTATGGATTTTATTAAATATTTTTGCATATCTCGTATTTTATCTGCTCAACAGCTCAAAGAGCAATTGCCTTCTGAATTTCCTTTAAATACCCATAATATAGTTATATCCCCTTGTTCCTGGTGAACTACCCAACGGAAGTGTCTTTATCCACAAGACATTATCTAATATCTTTTGTCTAATATATTTTTTAGTATATTATTAAATATCCTCATTATATTAAGCCTGTTAAAAAGGACTTAACACTCAGTTTTTTTAAAAATACTTTTATTTGAGAATCACAATGTACACAACGTGTCAAAAGAAAGCAAATGGCGAATTATTATCGAAATTCAGCTTTAGATTTTGAAAAAAAAATATCTACTAAGATTGTATGGAAAGAAAAAACATTAAATCTCAATTTTAATGATTTTTTTTAATCACTTTTTAAATTATCAGATCAGGAAAATAAAACATCAATTGATTGGTCATCATGCACTTCAAGATTGTGTTTATGTGACTTTGACTAAAAATCATTTACACGCGTTTTTTGTGCTTCCTGTAAAATTTATTCTGTGAGAGTTAATCCCTTTTGCCTAAACACGGCTGATATTGTACTTCACGCCCTAGGAAACTAGTACATTTTACGGGGATTTTGTAATTGCGGAATTTGATGTGCAGCTTTAGCGCTCATTAGCATGCTAAAGAACTCCAGAATTATTCATGGTCAACGTGTTTCATTGTAATACAATATTTTTACTACCGAAGTATATTTACTTTATTCAACTATCAACGAACACAAATACACGTCATTTCGATATCATCAAGCGTTATATATGTTTGTAACAAGAAACAATACAATCTCATTTTGAATACTACTTGAGACCAATATTGCTTTTGACTAGACATTTATTTAGCTATATTGTCCAGTCGATAACAGACTGGTAATCGACAGAAAATAATGAATTTCTTAGTATTCACTTCACAAGTTTTGAACACCCTACTTTGTCAGTAAAACACGTTTCTTTATTGGTTTCAGACATATTTAACACACTGTGTCTAATTATATCTATACTGTTGAGTAGTTTTTTCTTTATTTTTAAGAGAAACTGTCGTTGTATAATTATGAGAAATAACTAAACACTCTTTATGGTACATACGAGTTCGGTTTACAATAAATACGTTTTTTTTTATATCAAAGTGACGTCTTAAAATTGCTGGAAAATCCCCGCATGTTTCTGTCAATCGAACGCTGTTATTGTACTTACCAAACACCTCTCGGGAATTTCCCGTGTTTCATCCGTTATATCGTTTGAAACTTGAGTACCATGTAATAAAGCCTAAAAGTTAAATCTCATTGCTTTAGCGTCGTACATCCATTATATTACTTCGTCGTTCAAGGCATACTTGCGCATAATATATTTATATCAAAACAATTTATATCACACTCGAATTAAATTGACTTTACGATTCTTACAAATTTTCTTACAATTGCGAAGATTTCGAAACTTGCGTATAATTATTTTATAGATAAAGTGAACATACCTTAA
>JAPMAE010010532.1:0-10140 GCA_036584705.1 Rhyacophila sp. 25_7 | reverse complement strand
ACAGAACACCCATTTTGATAAAACAATTTTATCATTTGCACGCGTTGTTGAACGCAATATCCATCCATGGTAATTTGGCAAAACATATTGAATAAATGACAGCCAATTTGACAGATGTTGCTTCAACAATATGGACGTTATCAACTGTCAAAGTTCGGAAGTCCCTTTTCGAAAACCCTATATTAAGCAAAACATTTTAAAAAGGTATGGGCGAAACTTCAGTAAGCAATGTATCACTGTGCAGTTTTAAATAAAAATATATTATAATGAGAATGTATAAAGTTTCACTGCAGATGATTAAAGGAAGAGAACCAGAAACAAGAAAAGCCTAGAGAGAGCTTGTGCAATCAACTACGCAATTGAATGAATTATGGTACCATATCACCATTGTCAATGATTCAAAATGAAAATGTATATAACATTTTTTTTCATAAATGATAATATTTTTAGTGGTTAATAGTCGCCTTCCTTAGTCTAATGGAAAGCACGTACGCCTAGCAATCGGCAGTGCTGTTTGCAAAAATTTATTCATTTGTATTGTAGCCAGAACACGAAGCCGAAACGGTCGAGCTAATAATTGATAGTTATTATTCGTAAACAAAACTGTCAAAACAATCTTCACATTGTATGCTCCGTATGATTCGTTTCATAGCGGATATGGTTTAAAGAAAAAAAAACTTCAATCAAATTGTTTTATACCGGTATATTGTTTTTATTGGCTTGTTGTATGCGTAGTAAGAATTATATAGTCCAACTTAGCTATTACAAGCACATATACTCGTATAAGAATTAATCAAATTCTATACTTAGTCATTTTGATTTACCGTATTTTCCGGTAAACATTCTTTGTTATAACGAGAATATTTCAGGAATAAACGAAACGAATTTTGTAAATAATGAAGTTGGTTGCTTGAGTGATAGTGACAATTCTTAGAATAGACAATAATTAAAAACATAATTTAGTCTCCAGGGTGTAATTATAGGGTGATTTATAACAAAAGGATATTTTTTGGAGATCCTACAATGCTTAAAAATGGTGCTTTGACATCATTTTTGCAACATTTATGGTTTCATTTCTAAGTTATTTCAGAAACGTGTGTTTAAAGATAAAGAGTAAAACCCGAAAATATTGGTTACTTCAATGATAACTTTTAAGCGATACAATATTATTTTTCTAGTATTCAATTGATAGCAAAGTTCTTTTGCGAGTATCATCTGATAGAGATTTGTGTTCCATAATATTTTTTTTAAAAATACTGAAAAAACTAAATTGACTTTGTACGTATCGATGAAGACTTACTTATTGACGTCAAGCGACCTTGCGAAGTGTGATACTACTGATTTTGTGCTTAACGAAAACGACAGATGATCTGATAGGTGAATTTTAATTGTGGAATCGAAATCATTATTAAATATTGCCTAAACCCATGGTGCAATAAATCTTTTATTAATTATTTTCAATAAAACATAAATTATGAGACTTTAAATGCGATCAAATTTTAAGAGGGAACTTAAAAAAATATTAATTTCAAAGTCTTTTACGTCAAATTCAAGAAAATGCAAAAGTACTTAAGAATAATACATTTTTACCTATATTATAATATTTTTGCCTGAACTTTTCTCTTATTTTCAATATATAAATAATTTTTAAACAATAATTGATCTATTTAAATTGGTCTTCTGTCATTTTCAAAGCCTGTTAAGTTAAAATGTCTGCTAACCACAAAAATGTCTCTCAATTTACTATATACTTAAATCTGGCGCTACGATCCATTCATGTCCATGAATAACTGCACAAATTCTCTCCAGACGTCTCTGTATCTAGCTCTCTCTCTTCAGTCATGCACAGTTAATATTTTCGCATTTCTAGTTTCGTTGTCCGCCCATCTCATACTGGGGTGGTCGACATGCCGAGTACCGACTGGAGTTCCTTGAAACATTTTCTTGTGAGTTCTGGATACATCGCACCTTACGACATGACTGACCATCCAAGCCTCCATGCTCTCAAGATATTCTCTATTTTGTTGCTAAATTGATCGCGGTCCTCAGCATTAGTACGGATGAAAAATCCTTGGTTTTCTTTGACTGGTCTAAGTATTTTATTGTCTAATACCTTTTTTCTTGTCTGTTAATTTCTTTATAATTTTCCGTATATTCGTAAATATACAAAAATATAGATACATAAATAAGGGTAAATTAATCAAAATCAACTTTAAATAAACATTTTGTCAGTATTTTATTATTAGTTTTAATGTTTTGATTAGACTTTTTTATTAAGTACATGATTGCCGCCCACCCATTTTACATGTTGATCAAATCATTAATATATATATCCATTTATAATATACCTAACTATAATCTAAGGAGTAGATTTTATATCGAGCAAATTAAGTCGGTCCCCTTTTAATCGTTTTAACGAAGTTCAACTGTTTGTGAAAAACTCATAAATATTTTTATTTAAAAACAACGTGCATAAATCATGTGTTTGCAGTACGTACGAATATGGTTTGAAATGGAAAATAATTTATGAGAAAGTTATCAAAACATATTTTAAATTGACATTGCAAAAGTCAAACTGCATGCAAAAACTAAATGAGTTTGCTTTTCTCCTACCTCGCATGAATATTAATTAATAATACATCGGTAGTTTATGAACACGTATGAAGTTTATGAACATTCACGAGACTGCGAACACGCTCATTTATATTATCGTAAGTGAATGAAAAATATACGAGAGAGGCATTCAATTATAAGAAATCGAAAATAATATGTTTTTATTTTTTCTATTGGCTATATAAATAACCAGTACATTAAAAAAAAATTATATATATTACAATAATGATATGATGCTTCGATCAATTAAGACAGTGCTTCGTAACCAGTGTACCATGAGACTATTACTTGCATTATGGTATCTTTCATTGAGGCAAACATAGAAATCAGATGAAGCAAAATTGCAGACTTGTTATTTGGGCTATTTCTTTGAATGCGAATTTGAAAAAATGACAAATGACAGCCAAATCAAAATGGCGGCCAAACAAAATAGGCGCGAACAATAACTGTGAGTACTGGCTAGCAACCGGTGAGTAAAAAGTGATTAATCACTGTAAATCATCTAAAATAATAAAAATTGTCTAGAAAACTGCGTTTTAAGCTGTGCAAATTAACATGCTCTGGCACTTAATCGGTTAAACTAGGCTCATTTTATGTATTTCAGAAATCGTGTTAAAACAAAACTTATCAATCTCTTTAAATGTCGTAAGAAAAATGTGTATTATTTCTTAAATAGACTCTTACGTGAAAAATAAACGATGCTTTTGTTAAAAAGTGGTTTATAAATTATTCGATACTACTATTTCAATAAAGAATCATTCATATATCGACCGTGTTTAGACAAAAGGGATTAACCTTAACAAGAACAAGTTTTACAGGAGGCACATAAAAAGTATTTTAATGATTTTTAGTCAAAGTTACATTAACACAAACTGGAAATGCATGTAGACCAATAAATTTGTGTTTTATTTTTCTAAACTGATAATTAAAAAGGTTATTAAAGGGATATCATTTAAATTGAGGGTTGATACCTTCTCTCCACAGCAACTTAGTAAGTCGTTCTTTTTTCAAAATATGGAGCTGAATTTCGTTAAAAATTCAGCATTTTCGGCTTGATTCTTTTTGATAGAACGTGTATTTAGTTGTGTACATTAAAAAAAACTGAGGGCTACAGGGACAATATGTATTATTTATTATCAAGCTCTCATCTTGTTTTAATTGTGATGATATAAATGGTTGTATTTTAAACTTTTTCATTTTATTACTATATATTCGCTCTTGCTTATATAATCGATTAAAAATACTCGTATGTACAGAGAGTACTCGTACATGTTCCATAAATAAGTGACAATTTTAATAGTTTACTATTTAAATCATAAAATTTTCAGTATTATATGATTTTTTAACAAAATTCAAAGGTAGACGCAAATCTATAGATTTTTACCTACGAAGAAAGCGTACTACTAGGAATTCTAATATGCACATCGATCCGTTGCGTGGCCTAAGGCTAAGTAGAAATGTGAGTTTTCTGGTCAGTCACTGCGTTCGAAAATTGTATGATTTCGTTTGATACATATATATATACATTTTGTTTTTGAACATGTTTGCTTAATTTTGGTTTAAAAAAAACTTCTGCATAAAAGAATCCGCATATTGTCATGCACTTCTCATACTTACGTTGTATCATTGAAAATGTTGATATTACGATTAATATTGATGTGAAGCTGCGTAGCTTGTTAAAAATTTAAAGACTTTTTTAATGTACTCTAAGCCAAAAGACAAACGGATTTATATAATAAGTAATAACTAATAATGCTAAAAATATACGAATAAAATCGTCACATATTGAAAATTCGTCTGTTCACTTCATTTCGGGGCACAAATGGGCTTAAAAAACAAAAAAAAGTATCTTGAATATTATTAAATTTATAAATATGATGCTTTTTGTTAATTTGAATCGATAAAGTCTCATAATTGAGTTAATTCATACAACTTAAAACGTAGTTTGCTATACGAATTTGAATATTGTCGATGATTTTAAATATGAAAACGCAGAGATATTGATCTGTTCCCTGCAGAAGATCATAAGAGTGAATTTTTATCTTACAGGATGTCGTTTTTATTTAAGATTCTAATGTTGTTTTAATAAATAATTAAAAAATGTGTAAATATTATTTTGTAACTCAAGATACGGGCTGATGAAAACTTGATACCGTGCGGATATCTATTTTGAACGGATTCGATAAATAATACGATAATCGTCCTATTGCCGCATATGATTTTTTTTTACTAAGAATAGATTGATATGACTATAATATGACAATTGAAAACGAAGTAATGACAAAGAAGCATTCAATATACTTTTAAAATTAACTTTAAGGGTTCTAATTTTGTTTTAAAATCCACAGCTTACCGTAACGTGAGATTATACTGGCACTGAAAATGTTAAATCAATTAAAGTGGTAAAATACGCATCTATAATACATATAAAAGACAATCAATATGATTCGCCAAGTATGTACAATATGTTCATGAATTTATACTAAAAAGATCATTAGATAACGTTGATTAATTATGAACTTCGATTCTTTAATATTTTAATATCGATTTTTTTCTGTAGACTTCTTTTTAATGTGACAAAATATTTCAATTTGTAATGAACAACATTATGCAAGTTTTAAAAAAACTTCTGTGCTTATTAAACCAACAGTGTTTAAAATAATGTTGAATACAAATAAGTGAGATAAATTATTTTTATTTTCAATTCGCTAAATGTATACTTGGTCACACGACGTTTTTGATAAAGAACGTTCCGGACATCCGAAAACGTTAACAACAACAGCGATAAATTGAAATTTTCCAAAAAAAAAAAATTTATTAGTTAGCAGAAAAATCTATTGTCTATACAGCGTTCCACAAGTTTACAGCGCAAAAAAATACTTGAATATTCTTTCATTTCCGTTCCTAAATCCCCCAGGCTAATATTTTTTCCCCTCAATTATACTCGTAATTCTATTTTTATATACCTGCAACACGTGTGTATTTTCTATCAATTTAATATACAAATACACATGTAGTTATAAGTTAGCACTAAAAGATGGCGATGGAAAATATTTATGCATGAAATTATTATGACGTCGTAATGCTATTCTAGGGGTAGCTTTTAGACTCTGGAAAGGCCGGTATCTGCTAGTGACAGGCTTCAGACGAGAAATATATCAAAGGCAGGGGTTGTTTTCACTCTGAGTTCTTAGAAACGAAGCGATTTTTCAAAACACCTGCATAATTAAACGTGTTTCTTTAATATCCTTAGTTGTAGATATAAAAATAATCAAGAAAAAAATATTTCCGTAGTAGTTTTTAAATATGAAAGCTATGTTAAGGTACTCGTAATTATTTGTTTCCTATAGTTTATATTAAATTTAAAATTAACATTGTTTTTTATAGTGAAAAGATGAAAAACTCTAATGTATAAATCTTATTATTTTTACGTATTATAGTTTCGATTACCGACGCGTAAAAATGTTACGAATAGTATGAAAACGCTAAATTGGTTTCCAAAAATTGCCTAACGTACCACCACTGAACATGTATTAACACCTTGATGAAGTTGGCAAGAGTGTCTCATGGAAAACTTCCCAAGACTTTATTGAGAGAGCGATAAAGTGTGCAAATGATTTTAACTGTCGTAGATTTTGAGTTCTGTTGTCAATCAATCTTGGATAGCTGGGTCGATTGAGTTATTAGCACACTGTGTGCACGGGGCACATCATGTCATAGAAGACTATATGACAAGACAACTGTTTTTTCATTTATTTCTTACTTCAACTTAGTTTACGCACGTAAATGCATGGTGATACCATCCTATGTGGTTCCCCTACGGATAGGTTTAAAATTATACGTGAAGAAAAAATATTTCACTCGTGAAAGTGTCGGGAAGGCGACTGCACATACTCGTGGTTGCATGTATTGGCGGGTCAGTGGTGGGTCCTCAAAAACCTACCATCAATTTTCAAAGAACATCGCAACGTCGACGAAAGAACCACAGATTAGAAAGCGCGGTGGGCACTCTTTCATCTAATAGCATCCAATCTTATCCAACCTAGGAGTTTGGCAAGCTTGTGAGCCAGACTGCAGGTGTGGACATGACAAAAGAAACTGAGCACGTTCAATGGGAGTGTCCGCTGATGATTTCATCTCGTACGGAGTTATTCACCAGAATCTGTCTTCACACAGGTCTAATAAGACATGCTGATATGGTGTATTACCAGGGCAAATTTAAATACTTTTTCAATGTTCGCGGTATTTTATGGGGAACAATCTTGCACAGACTCCCAAACTGATTCATCGGCCTCGAGCTTGGACAGTCGGGTAGATTGAATTGTCAGCACACCGGGTGCACAGAACACCTCATACCTCTGCAAAGACAACTGTTTTTTATTAATTTTCTGTCTTTCCTTATTTTTTTACTAACCTGCATGGCGATACCGTCTCACACGGCTACGCTACGGACAACTTTTAAATCATATGTGGGGGGGGGGGAATATTTTATTCCTGAAAGTGTCGGGAAGGCGACAGCGCACAATTGCGATTACGTGTACCAGCCAGTCAATGGTGAGTCCTTATACAGACTATATCTGAATCGAGTTTTGCTGTCAAAATTGAAGTTTATATGCGTAATATGTTGATATCATTTTAATAATGCAGTCGAAATATAAAATATGGAACTCATTTATAGTAAAAAAGTAATAAAAAAATCTCTATGTTTATAATTTCTTACATGCATTTTTAATGCACTGCTAAGTGTAACTAATTCTTTGATACTTTTGAATTATTTATGTTTTCAGTAAAATGAAACATTGCTAATCACTGCAAGAGTCTGGTATAATCGCATACTAAAGCGTCTCATTAGCATCACAATGAATATTAGATATTCAATAATGGCAGCTGTGGCCCATCGGGGATGAATACACAGGTCCCCGTGGAGCCATCGGGCCCGAATCCGATTGGGGGCTGTTTGCAGACATGACGCGGTGTCAATGAAAAGCATAGCCGTATCGGAATAACTGGAATAATTTTGGCGCCTAATACTCTTCGAAGTGTGATATAGTAGTTAGGATATGATAAGGTAGACACCCTGAAGGGATGAAATTTCAACTCTCATATTGATGCAGCGTTATTTAAATCATGTTTCTGTATACTATTTTCAAAATATCTCATTTTTCGATAGCCGTTAAATTGAGTTCAGCTTGAAGTTGAGGAAAATTGGTAATTGGCGTAACTCTAGAGCTGTGGTTCCAAAATAACTATGCCCGTAGACTCATTCTTGTAACAAAAACTTGACAATGAACTTCGATATGAAATAATTCTACATAACTGCATAATAGTTACTTATGTTGTTTTTTTATATATATCTTCACATTGTGAACGTATTAAACTAATAATTTATGATGTCCATAATACGTAAAAAAAATGGAGCAAAAAATAAAGCAATAGAATAATAACAAATTAAATCTTGATGTCTTAAATGGTAAATGGTGACAGTTAACTCTAATGGTGCAAGCTATTTTTTAAAACTCTTGACGTCTTTCGCGTACTCCCAGAAAATTAAAATTTGCTAAAGACCCCCTTCAACTGTCACAAGCACCACACTGGGGATTCGTGGAAACCACTGCTCTAGAATCTAGTGGCAATCCATTTATATATGCAGTAGATGTGACGCAAGCCTTGAGATATTTGAAAAATAAACAAAAGTATTTTTATGTCGTATCGCATTTAAATTAAGTTTAGATTATTTTGAAATGATTTTTTTCCACGTTACGTAAATGGGATGCATTGAAAATATGCAATTAACATACGCTCGTCGAGTATATTTGCTCCAAGTGAAACGCATGTATGTGTATATAGTTTGCGCATGCGCATGTCTACTTCTTGATTTGCTTGGACTGCAGCTTAACTTAAAAATGTCAGTGACTGCTTGCTCTTCGGTTTTTCCGCTATTGTTTAATATTTTCGAGTGGTTATTTTATTGCTTATTAGTCATAATATATGTGATACTGATATTTACTAAAATGTAATATTTGACAGCATTTTCTCCAGAAAGTCTTTATTAATTAATATGCACATATATTCATAAACGCTTATAATGATAGTGCACACAAATTTTGAATATTATTTTGAATTTTTCAATATACATTTCAAGGTGAAACTAATAAAATGTTCACTGTGGGATGATTTTCTTGGCAGTATTTTTTTAAAGATTAATTATTAGTTCAATAATTTTGAGTTCTTGTTCTGGCCATAAATACCAAGGAAGAATTATTTTTAAAAATTTGATCAGTTACGCAATTAAACCCTTGATACCTAGAGACACTACCAGAGAATATGGCGACTAACTAATCGAGGGCTTATTGTACAATATATTGCTATTTTTTGTTCGTAAAATCCTTATTTACTCAACTTAACGTTTTTTTAATTCAACGAACAAGATATGAAACAAATGAAATCATTAAAATAAATATGCCACACCCCTACATAAATAAGACATCAATTGAAATTTGTCAACTAGGATGTGACAAGGTGGCGCGCGTCCATCACTTTGGCTCAAATAGTTAATGATTTTTTGTAAGGAACATACTGACAACAATCGATATAAGATTATAGTATTTACTACAACAAAGTTTTTATATAAAAACATGTTAAGTGACTTCCAGTTTTCTTTTTGTCGATTGTAAAATATTATAATTAACATGACAAACCCATGTTTATTGATTTGGAAAACCCAAGTAACATATCCACTGAAGAAATCATACACGATTAAATTATATACAAGTTAAATTCCATTATAATGTATTGCGACGTAACGATACTTTCAAAATAACATTTTTTTTATTGTCGAATTGATTAAACTTTAATAGAAAATTAAGAAATAAATAATGCATCCGAACCGAGGGTCGCGACTTCAAATCCCATTGCTGGAGAAAATTGCATAAGTTTTTTCATGTGTATATGAAACTTTTGGTTGAGCTAACAACTGATAATTATTACTTATAAAAAATATATCAAAGCAATCCTCACTTTGTAAATATCCATTTACAGAGTGGATATGGTTAAAAGAAAAAGAAAAATTTAAAAAAACGAAACACTTTTGACCTAAGAAAATATTTCATTGTATACTTCGTAAAAAGTGTACTAGACACGTTTCGATAATTTTTTTGTTTTTAAAAACTCAATAACAATATATTAAGATTGTCTCTATTTTTTTTTTCTGCATACATATGTTATAATAAAACTTTAGTGTAACAAGACAAAAGCAACATTTCTTACGGTCTATATAGAGGTCTTTCATTAAGCGCTTCATATCTTTAAATATAAATAAAACAAAGTGGGTGTGAGATATCATCGAAAAACACGCGTCGTTGTCTATGGTCGTTTACCTTCAGCTCCTGAGTCAGTTGAATTTTGTACAGGTGCAGGCCCAAGTCACGGCGCAAAATTTGCTAAGTTGTGGTCTGCGAAAGGCCGAGTTCTTATGAGCGACGCGAAATCGACTGCCTCGGATTCTCCTGCACACTCTCACGGACAGCG
>JAPMAE010010530.1:0-10141 GCA_036584705.1 Rhyacophila sp. 25_7 | reverse complement strand
CTTTGCTCTTTCTACTACACATCCATGTGGTTACCGCCATGTCTGAACTAGCGCTTACTCTGAGAACAACACAATCAAATCAATTATATTCAAAATTATACTAATCTCCTACTGAGTTCCCTGTGGAAAATAAATAATCGCGATGAGTCTTAACTTGAAACGAGTCATTCTTATAAGTAAGTACAAGAAAACAGAATGCAAATTTAATTATACAAACTGCAAAAAAGTTTTGACTCAATTATTTTTGGTCTTGATGGTTTTTTCATTTTCATTTCCATCGGTAACAGTTTTTATTTTAGTAAAAATAATATAAGAACCATTATCTTACCTGTCAGTGTTAAATGCAGGAATGTCTTGACTCTACTTTTAGTATATAATATGAAACGTTCGTGAGAGAGGTCAATCAGATTCCCGTGCGTTTTACACCACTGGTCGAACTCTTCAGCAGATACCAATGAAGACATGAGAAATTCACTAAAGGTCAAGGCAGTAGGCGCGCACAGGTCCCAGTGAATATGCTGAAGAATCTTCCACTCCAAAATGCGGAGCAGCTCCGGCGGAATGACTTCTACGTTTATTTCGTCGCACATCTCGGCAAAGCGAGGCACGCGATGGCCTTTCAGTTCAAATTTAGCTGGAACAATCAAATAGGCATTTTTATAATAACAAATATAATAGTTGATATATCACAAAGACAGGATAGCCGAGCAATCTAAGACTGCATAGATATATTACAGTATTTCAAATATAATTCTGATGTTAACTGAATTGTTTCTTCTCCGATAAAATGCTTGGTGAGTCAATCAGTATTGGTGATTGATTTAGTATCAACTGTTGTAACTCGTTAAGTTTATATTGCTTATCTAAATACACCTATTTATTTTTCGAGTTCAGCTTACGCTCAAAATTTACACATATGTATTGTAAAAAAAGTAAATTTAATACATCGTGCAGACCTCGAAACAGAAACAATTTATAACTTCGAGTTCAAATAAACAAACAAGAAACGAACAAATATATGTTGAATACTTGAATTAATGTTACCTCCTATTAGCAAACAAACTACTGCGACGTGGAGTAGACGATCAGGGTGAATATCATGAGCATCCATGAAAATATCTAGAAGCCGTACAGCAATATGGAGAACTCTTCCTCCGAGAGAAAGACTACATACAATCCGGCGAAGTTCGACGACAAGAAATCCTCGGAATTTTATCTAGAAAGAGAAATTTTATAAAAATCAGAAACAATAATAAACCAAACAAAACTTGTTTTTTTTACATTCAAATTAGAGAACATGCAAACAGTATACGTAGAACATATTATATGCGGAATATTTTTATGATCCCACAAATTTTGCTATGACGGGATTTAGCCTGTCTGGATATCGAAATGATTACATTTTAATGTCCAAAATATCTTTAAAAATTACCACAGGCCACCATATTAGCCAATGGCATACTAAAATTGAAACCAAATTAACTTAGTTCAATGGCGCTAGAACAAAGATATTTGTGGATTTATGAAGAGTATAACCTGTGCCCTGATTTTAAGCAAATAGAAAATTGCCAACTATACGTTTGACTAGATTATAAATCCACGAGCAACCCACGAAACCGATGTGAAGAGCAATTTGTCATTATATTCATTAGACATTTTAAAAATTGAATGCTTTCATTAAGTTCTAGAATCTCCTGACCTTTCTTTCTTCCTGAGAAATTTGACCTTATATATGGTTATTCATATTTTATATACGTCCCTGGCTATAGCTTTTTGTCACCACCTACATGGGTCACAGGTAATGTCATTAATAGAGAAAATACAATGCCAAATTATATATCCAGACCATTTCACAATAATGATGCAATATACTAACATTATGAAAAAGTATGTCAAAATAGTCCTATTAATATTTAGTATCATATACATTAATGTACCTTTACACTGCCCTCTGTTAATTTTTTTATTCATAATTTTCACCCTTATCATAAACCTCGAGATAATAAAACATGATAAAAGCGGTGACGTTCAAATGTGCGCATTTGTTTATAAAAAACGTGCAACTGTCAAAATATGTGAAAATAAATTTCGAATGAAATTAAATGAAAAACAAACCTGCGGAGATGACAAGGATATGACCGGTCTAAGCTTTTCTTTCTTCCTCAAGGTCTCCAGACAATGATCGGCATAATCCGACAGCCAGCATTCGGCGGCGAATGATTCCTGAAGAAAATAAACTTCATCAAAAAATTGTTTCTTCTTTTTAAACTAAATACTGAAATTATTTACTGAATATTTCCAAATACTTACAGGCTCACGCTGCTTGGGGACACAGGCTGAAGGTAATTTATTAATCATGATTTCTAAACCAGTAGTGCCTTCTTGACTAGTATCGATATTACTTTTGCACTCCATTAAAACGAGTAATAACACGTTAGAGCAATCGCAAGAATTCTGTCGAATGTCACCAACTTTTACACGATATTTATAAAGATGACATTCAGTGAAAACCACACATTTAACACAAGATTGTTCAGTCATAAATCTAAATAAAACACTTTACTAGCACACGAAATGTGATTTTCGATCAATCCCATTCCTGAAACTCAACTAAAATGCAATAATATTTCAATAATCAACGTGGTATATATTTTTTCCAAGGCACATGCGACACCGCCAAAAGAAACTTTCGTACTGACTGAAACACGTGGGGAAAACGCTCGACTATGATAGCACCTCTATCAGCACTTTCACATTAGCATGCAATTATAGTCTTTCAGCATAAGATACTAAAGTAAGTATTCGATACAACGTATGCCATCTGTAATTGTCATATCTTTCTCTCTCTTTCTCTCGCATGTATTTAAGGTAACTAGTAATAATAATAATTATTTCAACGTAGTAAAATATTATTTGTTATTTTCTAAGGAAATGCGAAAATAATGTACCATAGTACTGTAACCTTGCAGTGGCGTTAGCAGTTGGGATAATGAATATTATCTTCGTTTGTCAAAATATAATACATAAGTAATAGCTACTGTTTTCAACGAAATGATCAAACAAACAATAATTGTAAGAAATTCGATATTTTTCAATTACGTCTCGGTTTCAGTTTATGTACAAATAATAATTGTCTCCTAGATACATCGATCTTTTGTTTCAGATTCTAGAATCGAGATTTGAACAGCACAGAATAAATAAAAGTCTTTTCTATAACAATTTCAAACAACGGTACATATATATATATATATATATTTAATACGTATTCTCATAAATTAATATACAATAGCAAAAATAATGTCCACGGCACAATCTTAAAAAAATATTTCAAATGGACTATCATTTAAAAAGAATGATAGTTTTATTGTATTCGCCGTATTATAAATTGAATTATAAATGGCACATTTTTTAAACATCAAATCGAAACACAATATTGATATTTTAATGGTGAAATAATAAAAACAGGTTAAAGCTTAACGATCCGGTCTGTAAGGCAAGCAGTTTTCTACGAATTAGCTAGAATGTAAGGAATTTGCTAACTTTCTAATTTCACTTGGATATTTTCGCTAACTTTCCAATTTTACTTGGATATTGACCCTTTTAATCCTTGCTAATGATAGCCGTAAAGCAACTCGAACAAGGAACAAAATACAATGTAGGTATGTGCTTTAAATGTGAAAACATTAATTTTATATATCTTTGTTAAATAAAATTTAGACCAATATTTAGATAACTGAATACTATTTTTTGCATTCAAGAATTTATAATTTTTATAACGATGCCACATACTTGCTGAATAATACATATTTTTTTTTAATAAATTCTTTTATGAATAAATAATATTAATACATTTAGTGCCATAATTTTAAAGTCGTAATACATTCAAATAAATTAAGCTACTTGTGCTGGCTCTCATTGAGACATATTGTCACTAGAATTTATTAAAATTATATATATATATTATATTAAATTATATTATGAATCTGACGATCAATATTATTTAAAAATTTAAATCATAAAAATAAATAACCAATTCTCACTGTAAAGACTTTTTATTATCGTCTTTTCGTTATTAGGGTCCTGTTAAAAGCTCACTTATTTTTAAAATAAAGACATTAATATTCTTATTTTCATTATTCATTCCATTCATCGCCAATCATTCCATGACATTTTCTTGTAAACAATATTTTTCTATTGAAGAAAATAATTTCTTCAATATCAATATTGTTATGAGAAAGTTTATTTCTTATATAAGTACCTACCTACTCATATTTTAGCAGTATGTCGACTGTGGCTGCTGTATTTTATATGGACAGCACACTTCATAATTATTTTAATTATTGTTTCAAGGAAGTATATTGTATGCTTTATGTAATTGTTCATAGAACGTATACAGAAAAGAGAAAGCTCTGGTTAAGTATATATTTTCCCCAGTATCACTTAAAAATATTCCACGTAATGCCAGTGTCATTAGAAATAATCATTTATGGTTTTACCGAAAATTACAAATAACAATACATATTTTAGTATAATCCAGGGTAGGTACATTTTATTTTAGTCGGTATTTATTTGAATATTTTTTTCTCATATTTTTTATATGAATAATTATTTATATGCGGTGGAGTACACAATTAAAATAATATTTAGTGCAGCTTCGTAGCCAAACAAAAACCTTTCAAAAAGTTTGAAAACATTTTTGTGTGCTGCCATTTACAAATTGCACAGTTTTCTGTTTTACCCATAACATATGTCAGGCGGCCATCTGCCAAATAAGGAGTCGTACGTCATCGCGGTGGCGTTTCTGCTTAAGCCAGATTTTCCGTGTCCAGTCTATTTTGATCAGTATAGACGTGCGCTGAATTTATTCTAACAAATTTACTGTTAGTTTTTAGTTTCCGATATGTCATATTCGAACAGTAAGTAAATTCGAATCATTTGATTTATTATATATTTTGACAGTGAATCACCGCTCATTGGTGTGAGAATGGGTTTGCCGGTCGCGATTTTAACTTGCCATATAAAGGCATAGATTGATAGTGTGCCTTATTTTTGTAAATTCTTTTATTTCCTTTTTGTTTTGCGACTATTTCGTCGCTTTACTATTCCATTTACAGAAATCCGTCGAAATCAAATTAGCATGGACTGTATCAGCTACAAGTAGTTGATTTTGATTGTAGAATAATATAAATTAATAATGTTTTTAACAAAAACTATAAATGAAAGAATAAACCGAATTGTACTTGATGGGAACTTACTCTTATATATATGTATTGTATCCAAATTCATAAATATTTAGATTTTATAATTGAGTACAAGCTTACATGACGTTCATTGACCATACTAATTTTTTTCAAATGTGTGCCAATGATTAACTAGATTAACATTATGCTAAAATGCATCACATATATAGACATGTCATATAACGCCAACAATTGTTTTATGCTTATATCTGCAATATATTCTGCCTGATATGCTTATAATTCTAGAAATAAATAAATCCTATTTTAAATGGTGAAAGGGCATATATAGTGATATTTAAATAATAATACAGATTGTATTCTGTTGTTGTTTCAATATACAAATACCACATCCATGTTTCGAAGATCCTCACATAAGTGTTTCAGTATTCCACAAATAATACATTGGAAGTCCCTATTACCCATTAAAATATATATTTGTCTGGACCTTGACAAAAAGTGCTGAATTAACCCTTAAGCAAAGCTAGCACGTGTTTAGACATCAAGGGAAAGAGGGGCACCACAGAAATTAAATTTAGAAAAGAACCATAGAAAAAGACCTTCCGAGGAAAAACGTGGGAGAAAATTATAAATACAAAAACAATCTTTACTGTAAGTCTTGTTTAATTTCGAATTTTCGATAAATAAAATTTTATTTTACGGTTTATTATTGTTGAAATATTTTGAAATACATGTGCGTGGGGGCACCAAAGTTAGTTAGTGTTTAGGGCACCTAAGGGTCCTGATTCGGCCCTGGTGACAAATAGTAATGAAATTCTACGGAATACATATACTTATTATTGGTTTATTGCTCTAATGATAATGTTATAGACATCTTTTGTCTCTCATCCTCACTTTTAGAACGGATAGGTCCATGACAGATTTTTTCATAAAAGAATATTTTAACCAAACTTACTACTCTTCAGTTTATATTAATAAAATGATTATTTTCAGTTACACACCATGAATTTGTAAGAAAACTTGATACCAAATCAAATAAATACTGTCCATGAAGCTATTTAATAAAATTTTGAAATGTTTGTTTTTCAGAATATATATTTGCCACCCTACCTAGGACCACGAGGGGAACTCCTCTCGTACTGGGCGGTGACCCTAAAGGGAAAAACTTCCTATACACGAATGGTAATTCTGTTATCATTCGTAACATTGACAACCCTGCCATCTCCGATATCTACACTGAGCATTCACGTGCCGTCAATGTCGCCAAATATTCACCCAGCGGATTCTACATCGCTTCTGGAGGTTAGTCATTTATCTTTTTGAATTTAAACTAGTTTTCGTCACTTATGAATTGTCTTTCAAATCATAAGAAAATCGCCAACCAAAATTAATGAGTAGAATGTGCATGTGATAATCAGAAGTTTTTATTTATTTTAATCCTCTCAAGATGAAGTTTTATTTATACTACTCAGACCTGATTTCACGGAAAAGCAGATTTACAATAGTAAATATTATTTTAAAAATAATACAGTAGAATCTCATTAACTCGAATTTCAATGGAAATGCTAAAATTTTCGAGTTAATGAGTTTACAACTTAACAAGAATGCATTGATAACTTCAAACTTTCAAAAGTTCTGGGAATTCCAAGTAAGACATCATTTTACTGACAGATTTACAGAGTCTGCTTTTTGAAATTCTAGTTATAGAGTATAAATATGTACTATCAATACCTCGCAGGGAAATAACATTTTGTTTGAGTTACAAAGTCTAAATAATTCGAGATACTGCATATTTGGGGGTTTAACGGAAAGGAATGGCAATTTTATTTCGTCTTACTGAGGATTACGACATAACGAGGTTCGAGTTATCGGGATTCCACTGTATTATCATTTTCAAATGATAATATATATGCCTCTCACATATATATCAGAATTAGTTGACATATTGTTTGGTTGTAAGTCCTAGGGTTCAATCCTGCAACTAGTCCGAAAACGTTTATTCATTTATATTTGTAGGCAGGACATAAACTCAAAATGTTTGAGCCTATCAATAATAAACAAGTATTTCTTGTAAAGAATAATTTTAAGAAAATCTTCACACTGTTATGGTGTCCCATATGCTCCACTTCAGAGTGGATATTGAACTATATATAGAATGAAGAACATGTATATATTATTTATTAAAATTAACATATCCAGCAGCTTTAGTTAACTGTATCATAGGGGGCATTACTGCTGTTTTAAATTGTCAGATTACTCTTGCTCAAAATAGATTTATAACGCAAAATTCATTTTATTTACTCTCAATAATATTACTAATCAAAGTCATTAGTCTTAAATACACTTTCGATGTATGATTTCTTTTCAAGTTATCTTTGCATGAGTTACGGGATAGAATCAGATTATCTTCATGTACAATTTTCTTCAAATCTCTAGTTAAACGCAATAATAATACGAAACATTGTAATTAATCTGTCACCGATGCTAAGTATTGATATTGATATGTATAACATCAACACTATTGAAAAATGTGGAATGTAGTATTATAATTTGTACGCATTATTTTTTGCACATATATGAAAAAAATAATAGTTGAAAAAATGTTTTTTTTTTCTGTATATTTTTCCTAGCGTATAACCGAGACTATTTCACTACAATTTTAATCGGCAGATCAGGAGTTTGTATCTTGCCGTTCTAGTGGGTATTTCGGGTTTCTTAAACATTATAATATCAAACAAATATTCCATTCACAATTACCGATCCTGTCATATCAAGTATTCATATCCCCTTTTTGGTGCTATATATTGGTGTAAATGTAATGTGCTCATCAATTCTGTCCCTCTCTCTCCCATTCAAATGAAATGTGTGGGGCGTTAAGATTGAAAATAAACTAGAATAAAGATGGATTTGTAAACTCTCCTGCATTAGAGATGCCGCTAGACTTGGCGCAGTGCCATCGTATCCAGTGGTATTTTCCGTGTTTACTGGACCTTTTTGTTATGACATAACGAATATGGCACGGAATCCGGTGTTTTATTATTTTTATGAATTACTGTGATGCCAATTCCATAATATTACTTCGCTTCCGTGATGAAGTGTGGTTTTAACCGTTGTTGTAAATAAACAACACTCAAAATACTCAACTGTGAACCCACATCTTTTTAAATATATTTTTCTTAGCACATCATCGCTATTCTCATTTCTCTTTACAACTTAACCCTTTGCGCAAGCGTGCGCGAAAAACTCGAGAGCAAAACCTCGAGTTTTTTCAACTTTTGGGAAAATTAATATGGTTACTTTAATGTCTAAGATATATTGATAATTTCTTTTAAAATGTGTTGAGAACTTCGTGGACTATATAAAAGTGTAGTAAGTAGATCAAATATATAAGTAGCTTATTATTATTCCATTCATTCAGTTGGGTCTGTAAATATGATCCAAAAGAAGTGCCTACAAATACACTTGTTATAAGAGCCGCTGTCTCATAAATTTTCTAAACTTATTTCGGTCTAAAAACAATTCTTTCCCAGTGCAGTACGCATTGTCAAACGATTTCTCAAAAAATCATAAACCAATATGTACTAATATTCAATAGACTAATTAAAGTATTCCACATTAGATTTGTAAGCTTCTGAATCGGTATAATATACTAGAAGTATTGTCATCAAAGACAGTCTATTCGAATATAAAACTATATACTATACGAGACGCCCTTAATTTTTAAACAAATAAAAGCAGCATCAATTTGAAAAAAAAATAAACACACTTCAGATCATGCATAATACTTCAGTTCACCCTATTATGGGAATGTTCAATAAATAAAAATTATTACCCAATGTGACAAAAAAATATCACTTGCACCCAAAGATTCAGATAATAACATGTTGAAATTACCCAGGCCACTTCCTCCGGTGACTCCTTTCTCAGATAAATGTAAATTATTCATTCTACTTGATTGAAATCGCAATATAAAAATTGCTAAAAATATTTAAAAAATTACTTTATTGACATGCTGCCATAGTGGTCGGCACTCGAGTAATAGGGCAATCTTCCAATGCCACAAATATGGCGGCATTCGAGTGTTAAAGGTTAAGCCTATATGCTAAATCTTGGAACTCTCATTCCGGACCGATTCTTTTCTTTCAAAAATTACGCATCGTTCGACAAAGAGCGAAATGTAATCCACAGATCACATATTTTACAGGAGGCACACAAAACTGTACGGAATATGATGCATTTATAAATAGTTTCTTCTGTGTTATGAAAATGTTTGTCGTTTATAATACGTTTGTACACAAAAAAGCTGTGATATTGTGACTTGAATCAGCAGAAATATGATGTTGACCAAATGAGTGAGTTATGACATATTGCTGTTTATCAAATGATATGATGTTTATTGATCACTCACATTTTCATACTACCTACATTACATTATCTCTCGCTATCTTGAAATAATGACACAGTTTTCATACATATTTCCAGAAATATATTTTTTTTAAATTTTAAAATCGGTTTCGTCTGTTGCAAAGTTTTCAACTGATAATGAAAAGTTTACTTATGGTATACCTTGTTTTTGGGTATAACGAAAAGTTAAATATGAGCTCTATTTTATACATTTTTTTCTTTTACCCATACTGAAAACAATTTTAGGCAATATATATATATACAGTAAAACCTCGATATAGCAGACTGATTGGGGGGAGGGGGTGTCCGTTAAAGCCGAAAGTCCGTTATATAAAAACAGGTTTAAAATGAATCAAAAAACTTTTTTTTTGAAAATTTAGATATAAATAAAAAATACAAAACAAAAACAAAATTCTATTTAATTGCCTTCGAATACTCGTGAAGTGACGTTGCTGTTTGATATCGACGCGCTTTTGTTTTCGGTAATCCTACTAAAAAGGAATCAAGTTTTGTTTGCACTTTTGAAGTTTGATGTTTTT
>JAPMAE010010528.1:0-10141 GCA_036584705.1 Rhyacophila sp. 25_7 | reverse complement strand
AATATTACGTTGATATTTTTGTCACATTTTCCCCAATAATGGAGCGTATAAGTCATGACAGTCTAAAGATTATCTTTTACGAGTAACAGATTTAATTACAAAAATTAGCTGTATTTATAAAATCAAAAGTACGACGCATACAAAATCACATACTTATATCAATAGAAAACCATTATTAATGTATTTTGCCATAGTGGTTATAATGTTAATTTCAGGGGGGAAAATCTTTGGGGTAAAATAAAACGAGTCGACATTTATAATTTGAACGGTAATTTTTATTGACGAAATAATAATGTGTAATATATGAAATACTATTAATATTTTTCGCGAAAAATTGTTTTTTTTTCATATCATTATTATAAGTAACGTGGCGTCTGATGTTATTATCTATATGAATCTTAGATTAAGGATTGTAGTCTCAATCAAAACGTTATGTAGCTGGATTGCTGAAACCTAGTTTGATATTTGCTTTCATAAATGATAGATGTATATATATATATATATTTAAACCATAAAATTGTGTAATTTTATCTCAATGAAAATATATTTATAATCGGTATAAAAAGACTACTTCAAAAAAAAAAGATAAAATGATTTAATACAAAATAATGAAGTTGAAAATAAATTTTCACGTGAAAGATTTTTGGTGCTAAAATATTTGTACAAAAATAAAATTACTTTTATTTTTGATATCGTAATTAAATAGGAATTATTGAAAATGTTGGACAAGTAATATCGGCCTTATAGTGTATTAATAATTAATAGATAACTACTTACCACTTTGTTTTAGAATAATAACATACTTTTTACATTTTCTCTACAAATGTATTTTTTTAAATTCCTTACCAGTTTCTTATTTTATAATATTATTCGCTGATATATATAAATTTTACTGTAGACGCTTATCATACAATCTTTGAATTTTACTAATTACTGTAAAATTAGCAGCTGTGGAAAGAATATTTTGTCTATTTTAGTAAAAATATTTTGCTCTTCTTTCATATTAATAGACTATATATATATATATAGTTTATTAATAAGTGTATAAACTGTGTTATTATAACAATATAAGAGTTTTCTTTTACTGAATATCATTAGAATTATCGTATTGAGCGAGAAATTTTAATCATACATATTTAAAGAAAAATGTATGAACATAGAAAATATTTCATCGGAAATAGAATATTATGTTATGTCAATAATGCAACCAAAAATTACATCTGAAGTTTATTAAAAAAATGATAAATATTCAACGTTTTTTCTTTGGAATAAAATATGAAAGAAGAGCGAAATATTTTTACTAAAATAGACAAAATATTCTTTCCACAGCTGCTAATTTTACAGTAATAGTAAAATTCAAAGATTGTATGATAAGCGTCTACAGTAAAATTTATAATAGTACGAGATTTTAGAAACATATTTATGTAGCACCAGCTGGTTGAAAAAGTACCTAGTGATAGTTTGAAAATATAGCAACGGATGAGCACATATGTATTATATTTGCAGTGTTTTTTTTTAAAATGAATTAAATTTGGGAATAATATAAAGAGACACTGAATCTTATGTGTGTATTTTATACGCAATTTCCGGGCTTATTAGATGGAGTGAAAATATTCAACCTCTGATTCTGATGCTGGACAGTGACGTCAATTTGTAAAAGAAATGTTTAGTTTTTCTTCCACTAGAATTTATCAATGCTATTTTTCTTGTTCACTTTTATCTTGGCGTCCAATACTGCTATCTTCCGAGAAAACTAGAAAAATGTGTAATAAAATGTATTTATTAGAAGATTGGAATTTTGTTTACTATACATATGAAAAACATATTATACTATCTGTATAAAAACTGTCTTCAGATATCAGACACGTTTGTCACCATATTATGGTATATGATCATATTTTGTGGACGTATTGTCTGGTGAATTCAAGGATAGTGAGTTCGATTATGTGGTTAGTCACATTTTTTTTTCAAAATTTCATTTTTATTCCTAGCCGGGACATGAAATAAAATAGTTTAGCTCAGCGATCACCAAATTACGGCATGGCCCTCCAAATATTTTCATGCGGGTTCTATATTTGTTTACATATGCAATGTAAAGTAAAGTTTTAATAGGAGCTTAGTAAAAATATTATTCGTCCAGCCCCCCATGTTTTAAACTTTAATTCTGTCCGTTTTTCAAAAAGTTTGGTGATCCCTGGAGCTTATAGATTACAACTATAACTAGTAGAAAACTACCCTAATCTTTATCTTATGAAAGTTCCGTATTCTCCACTTTTGAAAAAACATGGAAAAAAGCATTAAATCGAAGGTTAAAGAACTGTCAAACTAATAAAATATTAGAACATTTTTCAATCAATATATTATATAAATACTATAAGTATAGATTAATTATCATTTTGATTTGTTATTATTTGATAACTACTTTCAAAATGTATTATATCTATACCTGGAAGAAAAACTACACTATTTTAAAAATTGACACTTTTTTACTATTGCTGTTCTGAGTCTTTTTGGTATTGCTTCCCTCGGGAAAATGTAATATTTATTTTGTTATATTTTTTTCTAGTATGGCAACAACATAGTTGCATATATCACTAAACAGGGCGTCGCAAGAAATACTAGACTATGTCGATATCTTAGTTTGTGCAAATTTAACATAGTGTAGCTTACCTCCCAGGTGGAGATATGTGTGTATACATGAATAAAAAATATTAACTATGTTTGTTAAATGAATAAAAGAATTAACACATAAAAAATCGAATTTCTATAAAATATTATACGCATTAACAGTAATATTATAATTAAAGCTATATTAGAGAAATAATTAAAAAAAGGTTTAGGTTAGACGTGTATCGTCAATATATAATTATTTACAGTATTTTTCATACTCATGCCAAAGTCGAAATGGTGTCACAGAGAGTGAGTTTTAATAATTATAAATAAATAAACCCTTCTATGTGGGATGTAATTAAGTCGTCTGTAAAGTTAGTCGCAATCATTAGAAATGGAAATACTAAGAACATTTATTCCGAAGCAAAGTGGGTGCAAAACAACCTGGCTTTGGTTCATTAAAAACTCTAAAAGTCAGGACTAAAATGAATCCTTCTTTCATTAAAAAGTTGTTCAAAATACATTTACAAAGAAACAAAAACGTACGCTGGGTTTGAGCTATTTAATAATATATGATATTGTATATTCATTAAGTATGATATACAATATAATTATACTCGTATATGTAAATTGGTATTTTTTCTCTCTTGTGGGCAAATATAATATAAAATCGACCATAATATTATTGATAGTAAGATTAAATACCTGTTCGGTATGTCAAGAGAAAATGAATAGTGCCACTCTACTGTAAACCGTGATATAAGATTCTCTTGCTATTTGCGATAATTATTAAATATATGAAAACTAATAAAGAAAGAATGCCACAATGAAGACTAAAAAAACTTACATTTTTTTAGTTTAAGCACACATTTTTGAACATATCTACTCCAAGATAGATTAAGCCCAGTTTTTTGAAAAGTGGTTTTATTTGAGAATCATAATGTACGATATACAACTAAATACATGTTCTGTCAAAATGAATTTATGCTAAAAATACTGAATTAATATAAAAATTCTGCTTTAGATTTAGATAAAAGAATGACTTACTAACTTTTTGTGGAAAGGATAAACCATTAATCTTCAATTTTAGTGATTTTTCTTTAATAACTTATCAGGAAAATAAATCACCAATTTATTGATCATCATGCAATTCAAGTTTGTATTAATGTGACTGACTAAAAATTGTTAAAAAATCTTATTATTATTAGTTAACAAAATAGTTTAAAATAATAGAATATGAGTTTTACATTATGACAAAATACGAGTAGAAAATGTTTACTTCAATACAACCTGGTTTGAGAATTTGAATCATAAATATTGGATGACAATTTTTACATATTATTAGTATTATATTATATATTTATATTTTCAGTGAAGTCACTGAGTAAATAGCGTCGTATAAAATTAACAAAAAAAGCTACTTCGAGTCAACAATAAGTTACGTTGGCACTTATTTTAACTTCTTTCTTTTTAATGTCTCACTTAGGAAAAAACCTCCGTTATGTAACAAACACATTACAAATTTATCCCTTCGGGAATCTCGCTAACTTTACGACCTACTTACATATATTTTACGGAGCTAATGCGAAGCTGTAAAACTATTAATGATAAAGCGTTGTAATTTAAAATGTTTTCACCATTGTAGACACGCATAATGTAATACGTCCCTTGATAGTACGCGTGTTTACTTTCACCATGCTTTAGTACTTTAGAGAACTTTATTTAAAAAATAATTTTGTAAGTCCCGATTTAACTTGCTGCAGTAAAGATGGCGTCTGTGGCCAAGTAACACAAAAACTGTAATAAAACTTTAAGTTAATGGTCGTAAATGAATTTAGTGTCATAATGATAACAAATTGACACCATTCCTTAAGGCACATTTATATCGCTAAAACTTGGTCCTAATTAAAAAACATCTGTTTTAATTTTCAGTATAATTTGATATTGTAACTGACCAACATGGCATAATATTTTCCATTTTTTATTAATAACTTTCAGCTATCAGTATAATTCTTTGAATAATAAATATAAATAGTCTCATATCGTCATTATATTGGCAGAAGATGTTAAGTTCAAAGAGGCTGTTTTGAAAAAAAAAAACGATTTTTAATATTTGAATCTCTTACATATATATTAACGACAATATGTTCGATTAACTGGAACTAAATTTTGTTGACGTTTCTTTTCAGAATTAGAATGTACCTAGAAATACCTAATCTGATCAGCCAAATATTTCTTAATTATTTTAATGTGTTTTTCCAGTAATAAAATGAAGCATCGATTTAATAGGTAGTGTCATTTCAATATTAGAGAAAAAGTGTAAAGAATATAGCTGACCTTGTTTCACCAGACGACGAAGCGTGCAAAAATCAACTAAAATGCATTGTTAGGCCAAAACGGCCATTTTTAGACTTAATGTATTTTGTCAGTACACTAACGATATAATATATTATTATACAATCCAGGACCATACTTTTGTACTATCAATGAAATTTTACATCGCCAAACTAAATAACTTACAGAACGCGCTTATATAATTAAATTGAAAGCTTCGGAAGAAACAAATTATATCGAAAATGGAGAATATGAAAAATGTGGAGTATAAATATATATATATATGTTTTCAATTATTTCGGGATTGTTGTAAAAATAAGAAAAGAAATATACATGTTTTTACAAAACGTATATTTAAAAAAATCAAGACGGTTGAAAATGGCCTAAATGTCACTATTCACAAAACTGTGCTAGTATTTAAATACTTCTTTCTATCAAGGACTGTAAACCACCTTACGGCCCTTAATGGGGCATATGGACACCACATATTGCCTCTATGAATCCCTGTCGCTGGTTAGTCTTCTTGCATCCTCCACGTCATATCGGGAGACCTTAACTCCACCAGATCATGTGAATGGTATTCAATGGTTTGTCAAGACAACAGAATCCAGTTGGATTAAAGAAAAGGTACAAAAAGAGATATATTTAGTTGGAATGCAATTCAAGCATTCTTACCATGAATAAAATTTATTAAACCAAGATTTTTTACACAGGCCGTGTAAATAGATAAAAATCGATTCTTATTAAAAATTCATGCCACATCATTTTTAATTATTATATATTTACAAACACAGTCCATAATAGTAATCTGTACCATTTATATTAGTCATGGTTATCGATAATAAATATTTCTTAATGAGAAAATTTTAAAATAAATAAATCTCACACCTGTTTTAAGTAAAATTTAATATTTAAAAATTAGGTCTGCTTGATATTTCGTTAAGATAATAAACAAACAAACAAATGGAGAAATAATCCATTTCAAAATTCATGTGCTAAGAAAAGATGTTATACTCGTAATTCAACAGTACGCTTTCGCTTCTTCTTTGGGTCGGTTTCTTGTCTTATCTCTGGCCTGCGCACGGCAAAAAATATGACCCCTAGAAAAGGCTTTCGCGCTCAGAAAAAAACATAAACACCGCAACAAAAAAAGGATTTCTGGCGTTTGACCCCGATCTTTTCTTTATTTAACTGCTTTCGTGTTATTCTATTTTTTAAAGCAACATAAAAGACAACAGAAGCGTTCGTCTGACACAGCATTTGAGTTTTCTTGTTTTTCGTTTTTTTCTTCTTTTAAAAATGTTTGTCATCCATGCGACTGATAGAGGGAAAACAGAAATACTTTTAAGATTTTCTAATCCATTATTGATATGATGATATCTCTGTTCTTACTATTTTATTTTATGTAATGTGATATTACAAATGAATATGGTTGTTTATGTGTCTGAATAATTTCATATTATGTTTTTTTCTATACAAGATACAAGTATGTATGCACATTTTATTTTTTACAAGAACATTTCTCTGTATTAATAAAAATTATATAAAATATTTTTTTTTTTCCTACATAATTTAATTACAAAATGTTATATATTTTATATTTAAAATACCAATTTAAATAAATGATAAGGAAAATAGCTTCATGCTAACTTTTGATTCAATAAATTATTTGTAAGAACCATTTTACGTTGGAAATAAAAGTACCTTATTATCGAGTCTATACTCAAGGTTTTTCGTATCTCGTTAAAATTTTTCGTACAAATTTCTGTTTCTAATGGCATAAAATAGCAGTTCAACAAATTGAGACTCTTAAAATCCGCTTTATTGTCATTTTTTCAATCAAAACGGTCTCAACAAGATACTTATTTAATTCCTCGTAAACGATCTTTTTACAGTACTGTAAAAGTTGTAATGAAATAGCGAATGAAAATAAAAACTTGATTAATTTTATTCGAATCAAAACGACTAAAACCGTATAAAACTTTTAATGGGATTAGTTTTTAGATAATTTTGAAATAAATATATTTTTCTATATATATTTACGAATAGTGATTATATTTAAACGATGCCATGTTTTAAACTTCGCATGTTAAAAACTTTTCACTTAAATTGATTAATTCAATATTATAATTTACCAATAACATTGTAAAAAAATATATATGATATGTACAAATAAGTATATATAGACAAATATAAAATGTTTTAAAAGCGAAATCACGTTACATAGAATTCTGAAGTAACAAATCTGTTAATATAGAGATTTGTTTCACTAGACGAATTAAGCGCAAGGAAACATTTTATCATAAGAGACATATTAGCATAAGTAACCAGTAACAACAATATGTTTATAAAATTAATGCTTTCAAATACTTGTAAAATAAAGAAGGAAGTATTTTTACGATAGAGGGAGAAGAGGAATAAAATATATATTACGATGTATTTCTTAATAAAACAATTAGAGCTTCAACATGTGGCATAAACCGTTATGTCTTGTACATATTTAGCACGGATTATTAATTTAAAACCTAATAAGAATTCGTCCATTTTTTATTTATTTACATATTTTGATTGATTAAAAGTATGCAAACTCGCAAGAACAATGAGAACAATGACTAGTTTAAAATAATATATTAAAGAAAGCTTGACAAATAATAATGTATAAACCAATTAACCAAGTTTTGTTAAGAAAAAGAAGACTTCTATGCTTTATAGTTTCTATCAAAATGTGTACGCAATTCGTTTTTAAAAGATAAATAAAATTCTCTGTAAACTTGATTTTCTGTTGATTATGCTATTCACATTTATTTGTATAATTGTTATTTTTAACTGAAAAATATATTGTTGACACGTTTTGTTTTAATTTTTAATAGCTGACTTGTATAACATCTGAAGAAAATATATTGTTTTATAAGTTTATCATTTATTTATGTAATAGGTTATAAGAACAAGTACTAGCGTAATTTGTAAATAGTATTTTGTAGCATAATTTCATATTAATATGGCAGTAAACAAACGTGTAAATATTTAGTAGATAAATAAAGATATGATTGTAAAAGCTCCTTTGTTTTATGAAAGTCAATAATCCATTACTTTTGTCATATACAACCTTTCAAAAATGTATAATAAATGCTTTCATAACAAAAATACAGCTCACACCTTTTCCTATAACAACTTATACCTGACCAATAATCTACACCTGTCGTATATCCCGACGGACCTTTTTCAACCACTCAAAGAAGGTGATTAGAGCATCGCCTTTTATATACCTTCACTAGAAACACCACAAAAACTAATTTTGCAGAATTAATGAATACTGTACTCAAATAAACAATAATTATCCTATATATTTTGTAGAAGATAAACATTGAATTCTGTAAAACGTATTAGTTTATGAAAAAGATTAATGATTAATGACAAAATTTATTGTAGAATTACTTTAGGCGTATCATTATTTATTTTCTCAGAAAAATATTGATTTTCTTTAATAATCAATTAGTTTGGTTTTGTTTCTATTCATGTATTTCAATCTCAATATGATTTACTAAATACAACTAAATTAACAATATAATGTATTTTAGATTATGTAACTAGACAATATAAACACTAAGGTAGTGCTATTTAAGCTTTTAGAGTAGAACAAGAAAGAGGTACTAATTTGATGTACAAATTAGTGTATATTAAACTACACCATTTTTATCCTAGTATAGAAAAGGTTAGGTGCAAATCAAGGGCTCAAAGTCAAACAATTTTATCTACAAAAATGAGTGTGTTTTTAATTTGTGATAATGTTATTTTACGTTTTTGGCTACACAATTGTCAAACAACAGTATATCAATCTTTTCTAGTTTCTTCTTAAATTGTCTGTCAAGTTTAACGTTAATTGCATAAAGTTGCCTTTTTTTAATATAAAAAGACTGTATAAGCTGTGAGCGTTCTTGTCAGAAGAAAAATCAATTTATCAAACAATAACAAATTATAACGTTTGAACATTAGGTTTTAAATAAACATCTACTTTGTCGAGTTCCAAGAAAATAAAAAAAAAAGTTTTTGGCTCTCGTGTAAAGTTGCACTATTGTAGATAGCATTGTTTGACTTTAAACCTTAGATATTATATATTTTACTAGTATTACTACGGACCGGCGGCCAGTATTTGAGTACCTCGGGAAAAATATATAATTTGCTCATGTCGCCATAAATATAGATCATGCTATAAAAATATGGTATCTAAGTCGCCCTCGTAGGTTAGTGGATAGTGCATCTGACTCATAAGCTAGGGGTATAGGGTTCGAATTACATACCTGGTGAAATTTATACACGTTTTTTCACGTGCATTTGAAACCAGGACATAGACCAAATGATTGAGCTAATAAACTGACAATTATTACTCGCAAAAAATCTGTTAAATCAATCTTTACATTATGAAGAAACCTCATAATAGTTTACAATTTATATACGAGCATTGCACAATTTATTTAACTATAATATAAAATATGTATGTGTTATAAAGAGCTTTTACATTACACCATATAAAGAAACAAAGGAGAATATTCACAAAAAAATTGAGACATTTAAATGTTTATTAACGGATTATTCATTTTATGAAAAGTTTAATTTACAAAATTTTACGCAAATCATTACTTTAAGAGAACGTATTTCAACAAATCTTGTATTGTTTCATGTAAATATAACAATATAATAAATTTTATTATTGTAGATAAAATAGCTATTTTCTATCTAAACTAATAAACATATTTTTAGAAAACTACACATAAAATATTGTAATTGTCAAAGCTTTCTTTCGATTTAGTACCGTGTATATACACCATACTACATGGATTATAAGAATAACCATAATTTTTGTAAAGAAAAAATAAAAAGTTTTCAAGAACATTTTAAACAACAGTTAGAAGTACAGTTTTATTAAAAAACACTGCGTTCGATCGTCACAAAGCGATGACTGTATCTCAACTGCGCAATAACGACCGCAAGTTCTCTTTCATTTTCTGATCATGAGACATGAGGCTGAATACGCGCAGATTTTTGTCAGTCACCAATATCTTTCTAAGACGCCGTCAACTATAAGATGCGTAATCAATAAAGAAAATAGGAAAAACACGCGTCTTACAATATATTTCTAAGGAGTTTCGAACTTTGACAGTTGATAGCGGCCATATTGTTGAAGCGACATCTGTCAAAT
>JAPMAE010010515.1:0-10146 GCA_036584705.1 Rhyacophila sp. 25_7 | reverse complement strand
TGAAATAATTACTTTAAAAAAAACTGTCAATATAATCTTCACATTGTGGAGATCCATATGCTTTGTTTCGAAGCGGTTATGGTTAAAAGAAAAAAAATATTAAAGGTAATTATTTATAAATATCTGAGACAAAAACAGAAATAACCTTTTGTTTTAAATAATTATAAATTTCAGATTTTTAAATACTTTAATAAAAAGAATCAGTACTTGTTTAATCAATTTTACTCACTTATTGAAATATCTAGTAAAATTTTTATACTATAAAATCTGCAGTAAAAGTACTTACTCCTACTTACTCTTTGTAATAGAATAATTCATAATACTAACGTTTAAGAAAGATAGCTTGTGAAATTAGTTTTTCATTCACGTTACTTTCTTAATGTTTCGTTAAAGATACAAATTCTTTCAGTGCATATATTTTTTCATAACATCCGCTTCATGGCATGCGATAGTGTAATTTATGTTTTATATTGTGATTAATTTCGTGCAAAATGACAAGACTATCTATTATTTCTCACTTGATTTTTAGAATATTTGGAAGCCTCTTTCAGACATGTTACTTTTGTCAATAATATTTATGATAAAACCTTTCATACTAAATCTAAAAAACCGTAGTAACAATTTTTGATACCGAAGTTATTAAAAAATAGTTAGTAACAATGGATATGATAACCAAATTAGTAATTAATTTATACAATAAATAAAGATATTTGTAAATACATATGTAAATTCATCTAATAATATAATAAAATTGCTGATATAAGTATTATTAATAATAATTCTGTTATTGTTTGAAAACTATATTCTAATTGTGAAAGCATAACTAAAAAATATGTATTACAAAAATAGGGTTTTCCCGTGTGTCTGTTATATTTTTTTTAAAACAATAAACATTTATGAAAATATCGATAAAAATATATGAACGTTTTATATTTTTGTTTCGCTTTTCTGCTATTTCAATTTATCAGGTCATATGTAACAGTCGTCGAAACTTTAAATTATCGTTCAATTGTGAATACGCAAAAACAAATGCGTCATTTTTTGTATTGTGGCAAATAAGTCAACCATTCAAGGTCTAATGAATAATTTCGAAAAAGTTTGAGCGACAATATAGCTAACGTACGCTAGAAAGCAGTGAGACAGAATGTTAGTGAACCTCTATACATCTCTCATCGACGCCGCACACAAGTATTGGGAATATCTTCATCAAGTTCAAAATGATTTGCATTTTCACCCGTAAAAGTTTAATTGACACAAGACTTACAGGAAAATGAACACATACGGCAATATAGACGACTACCATTTTCGGAAAAAAAAATCATTATGACCGACGAGGCACATTCCGACTTGACTAGCTTACTGGTGAAATGATTTTTGTTATGCATCAAAAACTATTACACCCTCGTAAGAGTGACTGCATGATGCGCCATTTGGGCCGGTGGCATCATTGGGCCATATTTCTTTAAAAACGCTAGAGACAATGCCATAACAGCCACTGGTGATCGCTATTATGGCATATTGGTAAATTGTATTCTGTCCAAATTAGATTAATTGGACATTCATCACAAGTGGTTCCAACAGGGCGATACCAATGATACATAGTTTGTGATACGGTGCAAATTTTGCGAAATACTTTTCCCGGTCAAATAATGTCAAAAAGCGGTGATATTGACTAGCCCCAGCGATCACCTGATTGACCGCCCCCTATTATTTCATAAAAAAGTACCCAAAAGAAAAGATATAGGGCAACAAACCATCCACAATCTCAAGGCTTAAGAATAAGATTCAAAAGTAAATATATGGGGCTTAAAAATTACATACATATTTACATTTTTTTATATAAGGAGAAATACTAAAAAGTGGATGTGAGGTCGTAAATATTTTTATACTCTACATTTTTAATTCAATATATTATATATGTGAGATATACAAATTTTATTATTTGAATGGCACAACAGTACTATCAAAATGTCCCCATATGTCGTTAACTTAATATATAACCTTTATTTATAAAACATTAAACTCATCAACATTTAAGGCAATTAAAGTCGGACGTACAGAGTAACGCGAAAATAAAAATAAATGTCAGTACGATAGAAAAACCATAACAAACTTCAAGCATTTCTTTTCAGAAGCAATTATTAAATGGGGATTATGTTTTTCCCTCCTTTAGAACGAATAAAAAAGTTTGTATTTCTAATTAATTGGATTCTCAACCAGTTAACAAAATAAAATAAAAGGATGATTACGCGAACCCTTTTTAAACCATTTCTTTTTATAAATCATTATTATCAGCTGGTATAATTAAAAGTATATGCAACATATATGACAGTACTCTTTAACCATTATATCATAATCTATATGTATCAAAGTTTCAAAAAAAAACTAGATTTATTCAAATATGTATAATCAAAGTTTAGGGATTTAACACAATTCAATAATTTATATATTAAATATTTTAAAAATCCATTCGCAGGTTGAATATAAAGTGCTACCGATAGTACACTAAAATTAAACCTATATAAGACGTTTATTTTTTGTCTATTTAGAACCATATTTGCTCTGAAACAAAGTACATGAATCCTCATAATATGAAGATTGTTTTTGACAGATTTTTTATGAGTGATGATTGTCAATTATTACCTCAGCCAATTTAGTCCATGTCCTGGTTTCAAATGCGCATGAAAATTTGTGAAATTTTTGCAAGCTCTGGGATTTGAACCCTAGACTTTTATCTCATCAGTCGGATGCGCTATCCATTCACATAAGAGAATGATTATTTTTTTATAACTAATATGAAATGGACCACATGAATAAAATTATTAAAATATATTTGCTTTGACAAATTTCGACAAATCAAATTTGTAATCTTCTAACATATATAATATTAAAACGACGAAAATTAAAAGTTATAATAAGTGCAATTTGTTTTGTTAGCCAATGTTACTAGAATTAAAATAGACAAAACAAAAAAAGTTTTTGATATACAATAATAAATGTCATTCTTGTAGTTTTATATCAAATCCTACTATCTATTACTTAATATTACGCGCACGGTATTTTTTCTCTCAATGAAATTGAGTTGACAAATATTCGTGTTTTCATGCACAATATGCCAAAAACGGTATAAATTATTCGATATTACAATATAATAACCTTCACTAGGCGTCATCTTGATATAACCGGGGTCTTTGCGTAAGCTAAAAACTCGCGTCGCGACGGCAAACTGTTGCAGGAACGAATCCCAGTGGTGGAGATTAACGAAAGGCTTTCGGGGTAAGGGGATTTCAAGAAAGGGCGCCACTAGTGAGCGCCAGGGGGGTCCTAACCCCCTTCAATGTTAAGAGAGGGTGGGGACAACCTCATGCCGCTGATGGTCTGCTTTACTATGCAGGGATAAATGTAGGGTTTTGGAAACGATTTTTCAACTATTTACTTTAGTCGTTTACCAGCTTTCCGTATTGTTTGTTTTACATTTATTAGCGGTGTTATATATTCTGTGTTTTTTTTATGTATTATAAGAATTATTTTTTAAAAAAACTTTTGATTGATACACTTGTAGAGTAAAAATGTGTATGTATTTTGATCATAGAGTGATAAAAACATTTTCATGTTATCACATCTAAAATGTTTTTATATATTTTAGAAAAATCAAAAGAAACATGACATATTCTCTCATATATATATGTTTTCTATTAACCATCTCCACTCCAAAACGAAGCATATGGATCTTCACAATGTAAAGATTTTTTACGAGTAATAATTATCAGCTATTAGCTCAACCAATTTGGTCCATGTCCTGGTTTCAAATACACATGAAAAAACTTTTGAAATTTTTGCCAGCTATGGGATTCAAGCCTTAGACCCTCGAGTCGTGAATCAGATGCGCTATCCACCCACCCACGATAGCGATAAGGGTAATAATATCATGGGTTAGATATTAAATTCAATACATTACGAAATTAATTCAAAATTGAACATTATGTCTCAGTGATTTTCTGAAAAAATATATGAATGTCGATACATATTAATTAATTGTATGATAATCTAATAATTTTGCTATAAAATCTTATGTTTACTGAACTTTTCTACTAATAATACTAAATATTTGCAAGTAAATAACATAAAGATTATGAAACATACGTTCTATTTTGTTATTCTAATAAAAACATTATCTTGACAAACGAATGTAGTCAATGATAAAAGTAAGCGTGGTCGCACCCCGGTGTATAACAGTGGGTCGTAGGCGACGCCTTACGCACGCCGCGTTGTGCGGTGAAAATGTGCGAGGCGGTGCGGCGTCTCTAGTGACCGGCTACTCATATCAGAATAGGGTGGACAGGAATCTCATATACATAATATGCCTACAATCAAAGCAAAAATACAAATTTAACAGTTTAATCAGAAATTATACGCGCTACAAATGTGATATTGCAGAATGATTTACCGGTAAGGCAAAAAATAAAACAAAACGATAACTTAAAATTGATATTATTTTTTTACATTACTCTATAAATATTGCGGTTATATATATAAATATTTAAAATACACAAACATTATCTTGCAACTTATGCATTATGATATTTTAGCCATTTTAATGAGCACATTTTGTCGAAACCGAGAAAAAAATATGTTCGCATTCTACGTACAATTTTACACTATGTGTGAAAATTTTATGTTCCAAAACCCAATATAAACTTACGAAAAAATTTAAAAAACGAAATGTTTCTGCATTAAAATATTACAAATCTGGTTGATTCCAGGCGCATTTAAATATTTATTTCACTTTAGGGTTCATCAGTTAATAAACGACGTTACTTTATTCTATATTAAATATTGAATAGGATGAAAATAATTTTAAAAAAATCGACCTCAAACATAAAACATTGTTTATGGACAATATTGAAATATGTTTTTATCGCTGTTTGTAACTAAATACTTCATATCTTCTTCGATTAGATCATCCAATCATCAAACTGGGCATGAAAATATCATTTACATTCCAATATTTATTATTCCAGATATTCCTATAATTTCAAAACTTAGATATTTATAAGTACATATTTATATTTTATACTTCGTTCTACACTGTATTATTATTATTTTAACATATTTTTATTATCTAAATATGAACCCTTTGTTCGGAAATATTTTAAAACTTTATAACACGACGTTAAAAATTTTTAGGTCTGCAAATATTTTTCGTAATCTCCATTGACTCCATTGTAAATAGTAAGGGCCTATCAATACAAATATTTTTTTGTTGATATTTTATTGTTACAATGAATTTTATTTTAAAACTTATAATAATTTACTAAAAATGTACTTTTAATAAAAATAGTTTTCCTAGGACAAAAATTATCAAATGCGTATTAACTGAAATAAAATTTGTGAAAATTTCATAATATATTATATTTTAAAAAACATACGAATCTAAACTAAAGTTATAAAAAATGCAGTAAGTTGAGAACTGTTATCCTTTATACTCACCCGTTCTTGCGATACAAAACAGGACTGGGTAGCTAAAAGTTCACCCCAGGCCCGACTGCGCATCCAACTTGCCGCAGTCGTCCATATACTACTGCGGCGAGTAGACGTTTTGGCTATCACGGTGTGAAGCAGCCTTGGCAATATTGTCAATCGAAAGATAAATTAGTTTATCTTCTGATGTATTCCGTATATTGTAAATATACGTACATGTAAAAAGTACCAGGTGAAAGTTGCATATGACATCGATGTTGAGAATCGGCTAAAATAACAATATTCATTTTCCTTACACTGATTTTAATACAATACAAACATAGGATTAAAAAATGAACACTATGTACCTATAGTCTTTATAAATAAGTGTCTATTTTCAAAAAAGTCTTCTTTTTTTAAAAATATATTTTGTTTTAGATAATACTCGCACAATTTTGACAGTGTAATATTTTATGATTCTTTAGAGAATCTATTTAAAAACAAATTGACTATGAATAACAGTTCCTTAAATATTGTTTTGGTGATATTTTAACATTAAAAGTGAATTTTAATCATGGTTGTGTCAAGGATAATATTTAAACAAATACACAAAAGCAAGATTTAAAAGTAAGTGATATTTTTTAATTAAAATATTTTCATAAGTAGTCTTTTCAAAACCTATTTATTCAATGAAAATATTTTTTATTGCTTCATTATTGATACAGATTCATAAATATCTATCTGAAATAATTAGTATTCTGATACTCATCATGAATTAGTTTCAACTTTTTAAATTTATCTAAAAATATACCCATATTTAAAAGAACATAAACTTTAAATTATTTGCTTTTTACAATCAATAACTTTTCTGCACTTTTTAAATATCATTTTTATTTTATTTATATAGCGAGATGGATTAAATTCGTTTTTATAAATAGTTATAGTTTAGATATTTCACGAAATAAATATATATTTTTTGACAAAGACCAATATTTCTCTTAATATAATTTCTGTAATAAGTAGGTTTTTTTGAATATCTTTAATAGAGATTTTACTAAATTATTATTTACAATTAATATTTTTTAAATGCCTATATTTAAAGGTTAATCACTAACGACAATTTTTGGTAGTAATATTCTTTTCGTTACTCATATAATGATATGTAATTATATTGTAATTACTAAGTAATTTTCAATCTGGGTTCAGACTCCTGTGAATTTTTTTGAATTTTTATATGCGTGATGGCACTTTTTCCATAAAAATGTATATTATGAAAGAATTTAAGTTAATTAATATACAATTTAAATGCTAAATTTTATATATACATATCTGTATATTTACAAAAATCATCTAAGGAATGATACTTGCCGTTGTGATATCTTTTATATGGATGAATTGTAGCGCCATCTCATGGAAATTCCTCAAACTTTTCAATCCATAAAACTTAACCTGCCATTGAAATTATTTTATTTAACTATAAAAAACTATAATAAATATTATATATAAACTGTGCTATTTTCATATAATACAACGTATGCTACATATACAGCAACTTTATCCTAGGTAATTTTAAATATTCTGCATGGAACTATTATTTTACACGCAATATAGAATGTACATACATATATATATATGAAAAAATGATAAAGAAGAATATGGAAGTTTATATTTCCGATCAATATCTTCTTGAAGGGTCGTACGACAGTGCATGAATAGTTGGGTTTTTTTCTGCGATCGAAAGCTCAAGCGACGTTATGAATGGCCTTACAAATAAAATGGTCCTTCAATAATCTTTGATCCGTCATGAATGTTCGCGACCTGCTAAGTGAACTTATTAGATAGAACTGATGGAAAATTTTTATTTAAATATTTGATAGTTTAACGTTGATCCATTAAATTTATATTGTTTTTCAAGAAAGTAATTACGCATTGTCGAACAATTACTATATTTCTTTTAATAAATATTATATAATTTTCATCCATTTTTCTCACTCCCTATACTTATTTATATATATATAACGGATAATCAAAATAATTTATAAATCACATAAAAATAAATTGCCATAAATAGAGTCTATGATATATTTTTTAATAAACTGTAAAAACATCTAAGATAAATAAGATAAAATTTCAAGGTTTATTTTTATATTAGTTATATATTTTATTGCTAAGTCCTTAAAATTTTCTATCATATTTTTTTTATAAAATTATTGATACATAGCAAAAATTAGATTGTTATTTAATAGAAATTTATAAAAATTCATTATTTATCAGAAAGTTTCTTGAAGTTTTCTTTATTCATAGTTGTATTATATCAAATAGAAGACCAGCCTCACCACAGCAAAATAATTAAACCAGGGCCAATTAATATTCCACTTGCTTTTGCCGGAGTTCATTAATAATTACTTGGTCAAGAGTGCTCTTAGAGGGATGTGTTTTATATATTTTGTTGAGTAAAGTTATTTTAATATATTGCACAATTATATTATTGAAATTAGTTAGTTCACATTGTTCTACAAAAAAAAATCATATGAAAATGATATTAAACAAATCATTAATTACAACAAGCTTTAAAAAGTACATCGTTTATAATAAATACATTAGTCAAATAGAAAGTTTTTCGGTTGAGATGTTTTTTGGCAATTATTCGTACAATTACAACTTGATTTCGTTTTCGCGATTGTTGTAGGTGAGTAAAAAATATGTCTGTATTTATGTCTTCTTGATATCGAATGTTTTTAAAATATTGAGTGCATTTGCAGCTTCAATTGTTACATATTTTTGTATACAATTAACCTGATATATTTTGAAAAAATATTTTTCTAATTATGAGGGTGTAAAAATGTTCTTGATCTAAATGCGGCTACACTTGAGGGATATAATAATTTTACAATATATGATAAAAAACAATATTTTTTTATATGAAATATTTATTTAATACATAAACATATGTACGATTCCTCAATAGATCATAATATACAATAATGACCATGTATTCCAAATGTTTTCCAATATCCGAAAACTTATTGTATTACTTTTTCTTATACCACATTCTTATACGACGTATACTCATCTATAGTATTGAACCAAATGGGATTTATTTAAATCGTAAAATAGATTTGGAATCCAATGTCCATGTATTCGCAAAAAAATGAATGATTCTCAGTTTTTATGCCGCATATTGATAATATCTAGAGTTTTCTTCGGCTGTTCCCAGAAGGTTAGAAATGATGGCCAAAAGTTTTTGAAGATGGATCGATTTGTACTGGAAAGGGCTTTTGCCTAACATCAAACGGATGTCATATGACTAGAAGGCATTTTGCTGAAATCTCAAGAGCATCTTTTCAATAGTATGAAGGATCATTCAATAAGCCGTTGATGTCTTATACAGCACGTTTCACCAGCTGTAAATATTTTAAAGGTGTTTATTGTATCACTATATATAATAATATGAAATGAAAATGCTAGTTGGAGACACATAATTTTTTAAAGCATGTGCATATAGTTTTTCTTCTAATGTCGATTTTTAGCGAAAAACAATATATTTTTTCTCTTCATTTTAGATTAACAAGAAAAAACTAAACTTTTTCTACTCTCAATGCTTCAATTTTAAGTTATTTATAGTTAAAAAGTTGGTTATAGAAAAAATGAATAGATAAGCTCACTTTAAATTTTAATTATAAACAGAAAATATTTTAACAGGTAAAATCTGAGTTTTTTTATAACTATAATAATTGCACTTTTATTTCAATTAAAGACTAAATGATCTTTGACATCATTTTTTTTTAATAAATAATATGACAATAAATTATTTTAAGCTATTATATTGAACTTTTAATACAGTTTTATATAACTATTCCACAATTTGTGTATTAAAATTAAGACGGGCTTCTTTTTATTTTTCATTTTAAATGTTTGTCTTCTCAACAAGTAAAGTATAATATGGATATGAAAATTGATAATAATTTAATATCCATTCTAAGTAAGGTTCAAAGTTATCAGTCTTACGCACCTACGGATTTACAACCCGTTCATGGACTGATTCACCATAGGTGGCAAAATAGCGCTACCGCATCAAATACGAGTATATAATTATGAACATATTCATATACAAAATTATAAAATCAAACACTAAAATGATGATTTAATATACTTGTATATGTAAGAGCATTTAAAATTGATTAAATTCTCTAATTACTCAATTGAGAATGCTCATGTACAAATTTATAAATACATGTCAACTACACAATATCTTAATAATGTTTTTGCCTTGTTTGATTATTGTGCAATCATGTTATAAAGTAAAAACATAATACAAAGGATATTCCATATTTTATTATCTCTAATGAATAAAAATAAAATAAAATTCTTATGGATTCAAAATTGCATAAGTTTCATAATAAAAAAATATATTGGCATTCCTAGTACAAATATAAGTTTTTTTTTTATTTTATGTCAAATCATATTAAACTAATTTTGTATTCTTGCACCCAAAAATTGTTTTTTTTTTCGAGTTTTTTTTTAAATTATTTGTTCTATGTCAAAATAATAAATACATAAAGGTTTTAGCTTAAAAATAATATACGAGTATATATTGAAACAATCGTATTGAATTTATGTCAAATAACTTACAGTTATGTGATGTAGTGAAAGGAATTAGAAAAAAATTTAAAAAAATAAAAATAA
>JAPMAE010010504.1:0-10152 GCA_036584705.1 Rhyacophila sp. 25_7 | reverse complement strand
CATTGAACAAAATATATTTCAATATGCAATTTTGATAACTCCCAAAACTGGCTATGAAATATTAACAAATAGTAATATTTGTAATTTAATATATCCATTAAATATGTTTTGAATAAATATACAATTGTGCATATAAGGTTTTGTCAATTTGTAAAAAATAAACAAATTAAGAAGTTTTTTCTCCTTCCTGGAAAGTGTTAAAAGTGGAGTTAACAAATTTGCTCTTTAAGCCATCTATACGCTTCATTTTGAAGTAATATGGATTAAAAAACCTATTTTACATATAGAGTATATAAAATACTTTATTGTATAAATATACTGAAAAAGTTAATTGTTCGGGTGGGTAAATACTTTCAAATCTCAGCAGTAACAATAAGTTTTGACTTATAATGACTTGAAATAAATTTGTGATCTGCGTACATTTAACTATTAATAAATTATAAAAACAAAATAAATTATTTTACTATATAATTACTGCATTGGTAACAAGGAAAATCTTAAATGTTTGTCCAACTGTATCTATGAGTATAATATTCACATTTTGAAGTGTTATCATATTACCTCTAGTTGAATTTAGCATAATTTGCCTTCTGACCTCTGAAAAATACTACTTTCATTCACAAGTACTCAGTAAAAAAAATAAAAATAATAATTAAAAAACCCCTAACATAACAAGGTCAAAAGCAGACAATGATAAATCAGCATTCCATGGAAGCTACTTGTCACACGAATCTACTTCTTGTATGTTGATAGAAGTAATAAAAAAAAAGATGCAGAATTACTTTAATTGTATTTCCCAATCCATTAAATGTCAATTTTAATTATTGCAATTCTTAATTTTATTTATATTAAATACACTTTAGTAGAACTACATTTGTTGTTAATGACACTTATGATACATAGATACTCACTTTAATGGCAGGGTTACACCATATGTTTGCTGCAGACCATTCTTTGTTTTTTACAGTAAGCTCATACCATGTCCACACAGGTCCTTCCATTTTCAAAACCCAACAATCGTTGTATACACATCTGTTGTACAGTGCTTGGACGCCTCCCAAGATCATTATATTATTATTATTCAGTAAAATCAATGATTGACTATATCTAGGAGAAGGCCTGGGTTCTGCTGTCAGTTGTTTTGTCCAGATCATCGTTTTCAAATCCAGAATCCAGACATCGTTAGAACATAAAATACATGATTGAATAGTTGGTTTATACAACCCTCCGAAAACAACCATAGTATCGTCTCTTATGAATGCCGAATGACCTGCCATTGGTGGAGGATTATTAGTAGCGTTCATAAGTATCCAGCGATTGTTTGTAACACTGTAAAAATGAATTTCACTAAACATAGTCCAATCTTGGTAATATTGTGAAGGAGATGGATAAGTCCAACCTCCGAAAAGTATCAGGGAATCTTTGTAGCATATCATCGAAGCGTATGCTTTCGGTGTGGGATATGCTCCCATTGTTAAGGGTCTGATCCATTGCCGTTTAGAAAGGTCGAAACGCCACAGATCGTTGAAGGACGTTGAATTTGTTGTGCAACCGCCAAATATATACATTGAATTTTCATGTACACAAGCTGCGTGTGAAAACCTTTTGGTTATAGATGGAGCCATATCCACTGGTGTTATATTTCTCCATCTTATATTGAAGTCAGCTATCGCTCTGTGAAGGCTGTTTGTAGTTTTTCGCATAACACCTGAAAATATTACAGAATGTCAAGCTTAACCAAAAACGTCATTACGTACTTATTAAATATATATAAGAGAACACCTATATACTAACTCTTGCAACAAATGTACCATCGCTTGCTGACAAACAAACAGTCTTGTAAATCTTTGTATGGAGGTAAAAAGCCAATAATGAATTCTAGAACCTCATCTGGCAAATCGTCTATTGAAATGCGAAGAGATTGGGAGTGTGTCATATCTGTATCGTTCTTTATAGCCCTTCAATTACGTATATTCATAATTAATAATTTAATCCTACTCTTCTCCGCACTAAGCCTTTTTAATTCCGAGTTTTGCCAAATGTCATTCGGTGTTTTGTAAGTCAGGAATCACAAGTGTTACCAAACCACATAACATTTGTTTTGAAGTAAAATTGGAAGAATTTTGGCTAGAACTAATAAACTATTAGGATTCAATGGACACATAATGTTTAACTCATTTTTAAATAAAATATGTCTTTCAATATTGAGTAATTTTATTCGTATTTAATCAATAATGGGTTGTAACTCTTTGATTGTAGTCTTTGAACAATAACCATTCTACATTTCGAAATATATATATATTTTTAGCTTTGTAACATTGGTAGACTTTTTATTCACTATTGCTAGTAATATTCTAATGCCGGGAACATTGAAATTTCGATAGTGATCACTTCGCGTTTAGTTTATATTTCGTTAAATATTAAAAGACAGCGCTAAAATTAGACTTTGCCGTTCTTATAGCAGGAAATTTCTTGTTCTTATAATATTTTTGTTGTGAATCCAATCAGTTTAAATATTATGACAGCTAACCTCCAAAAGAACTGTCAAATAACAAGTAAACTCTAGGCGGAATTATTTTAAAACTCGCAATTCTTCAGTTCATACTCCTCCTGAACCATGTCTTTAATGGCACAAATAAGTCCTTTTATAGGAAAATTTCAAACTTGGCGCCAAGGGGTGACCTTTAAGGCCATAGATTTGACAACATCCCAAAAGGTTGGTAATGTTTCGATATCATACTTTCTGTGTCTTTACAAATTGACTTTATTACTCTTACCGAAAGATTTAAAAGCGTTCAAAGTGTTTGGAATTTATTTAGTACATTATTAAGTTTTATAACACCGGCAAATTTATAACAATTCTACTTTAATATTATATAAATAAACATTATTGTAATCCAAATAAATAGTTCCTTAAATACTTTATGTACTTTTTAAAACGTCTAAAAGACGTTGTGTATCAGTAAATTAAAAGGGCTGTTTGTGGACCGTAATTTTAAAGCGTAAATTATTTATGTATAAAAAACAATAAAGGAAATTACAAAACTTTTCTGCAAACAAAATTTTAATTACAAATCTTTTTTTCTTCATGTAAATAGGGTAAAAAATACTAAATACCTTTAGAAATTGATATTTATTTGGTAAAATTCTGAATTTAAAAACTGGACTAAAGATTAGACACACATTCTATATAATGACCCTTCAAGGAAGAATTAATTTCAACATAATGAACAAAAATATTATTGATTGATTTCAGGTTGTCATCTGGAGTGTCGGTGTAATGGGAGTAAGTGTGGTAGTTGTGGGAATGCTGGCTCGTCATCTTGCTCGCCGCCGTGCTCCAAATCTACCTAATCCTCGTCTCAGGAAAATATTCAACAAGAGGTTTCGTGCTTCGGGAATGAGAAGCCCCAATGGAGGTTAAAAGTCACTTAATAATTTATTTGTCAGGTCTTATATATTATTATAATTTTTGGATACTGTTTCTTTTTAAAGTAATTCTTTCTCTCTAAATAGGAATTATTTAAAATAGATTTGTATAAAATACTACTTTGAAATCGGCCATATCAAAAGTAATAAAGATTAAAAATATCAACCGTATTTGGGTAAAAAGTAGTAACCCTTATACAACAAATTTTACAGCAGCCACAAAAAAACATGTTTTAATGATTTTTTGTCAAAATCACATTAACACAAACTTGAAATGCATGGTGACCGATAAATTAGTGTTTCATTTTCCTGATCTGATAATAAAGAAAGTTAATGCTTTTTTCCTTTCCATACAAACTTAATAGATCGTTCTTTTTTCAAAATCTAGACCTGAATTTCGACAATAATTCAGCATTTTTGGCTTAATTCCTTTTGATAGTTTGTGTACATTGTGATTTTCAAATAGAACCACTTTTAAAAAAACTGAGGGTTACGCCCTTTTACCTAAACAGGGTCGATATCTCATCTAAAATATGTAGGTCAAATACATTCTATTTATCATGATTTTTTTTTATTCATCATATAAATAAGTTGAAATATGGAGTTTTATTATTTTTATTAGAGAATATTTCACAATTATACTTATTGCCGCCAGTTTAACATTTAAATCAAATAATATAAGCGAAACATATATTATATTTTTATATTTTTTTATGTATCACACACATATTATTAATTATAATTAGACACTGACATCTGTGCATTCATTATTAAAATATTTTTCATTATTCTTATATAAATAGTTTGTTGAAAACTCACCTAGTACAAATATATTTTTATTAAAAATAATAATAACTATTATGTTTCACACATTTATTTTTGTAAGCCAGAAATTAAATAATAACTAGTACCTTGATAAGATACCATGAGTATAAGATGCAGAGTATAAGAAAAATAGGGAAAATCATCCCCCTTTTAATTGTGTAATATGATATTATAATATGTATTACCATAGTATACATTTTTGTCTTATAATGATAATATTCTATTCCAACCAATATATCTGGGGCCTAATGCAAGAAGTGCCTATGTCAATTTTCACATCTAAATTACTTATGTCAATATAGGTATTTCTTGGTGTAAAATATGCTGAAACGTTATTTGACATACACGTTACCTATGCTTCTATTTCATCAATATTAAATCACCTGACATAGACATTTCTAGTATTCAAATAAGGAACATTTTTAATTACTTTCTGATACCTAACTCAAAATACCCAAAACTGACATAGGTACAGTTTTTAATAACGATTGCGCCATTTAATAAAAAATTCACTAATCTAGTTTTCAATTTTATTAAATATATGCAATACTATTGTTGTATAATACTCGAATAGATTTGATGCATACATAATATATAGGAGTATTTTATTGCTGGTTGTTTGACACACACATAAGTCTATACTTCTTCAAAGCAAATTTTTATTGGACGTATATGTGTATCAGTACTCCTGAACAGGTTAATCTTTTGTGTACCAATTTTATAATTAAAGTATCAATCTATAAATAATGATTTAAAATAGAATTAACTTACATCTGTTATATTACAATTAAAACACTTAATATTCTAACATTTCATTGCAATGACGTTAAATTATTGTACTGTTGCGATTTACAGATGTATAAATAGTATTACATTCGACATTTAAAGTTATATACGCATGTCTACAATGATCTCCAGTATCATTATGACCAACAATAATACCTCGACAGGATATACCGTGATCATTGAGATATTCTACATAAAATCTGTACACATAAAGTAAATTTTTTAAACATTATTTATTATACATGCTTGCTTGAAAATTTAAAAAAAATCCACGCAGAGCTTTAGTTGCTAAAATGTATGAGTATGTAAAAAAAGTCAACATGAAGGATTTGTATTGTTTCTCAGACGTAGTGTCAGTGTCTGGAAGTTCCCGAGCATCTCGAAGCCCACGTCGCATGGGCTCATCCATAGCTCTGAGCGAGAGAATGTCCTTGGCGTCTGGGTCTCTTGGTGCTGGAGCTGGAGGACTCGGTGGAATCGCTGCCGATGCCCCTGCTTTGACTCCACAGCAACTCGGTGCTATGGGTAAGTTTACATCACTCTATCAACGCATTACCCTTCTTTGCAGATTGCTTTATTTTGCAGTGCACTAAAATTGCCATCAATTCCAATATGAGAGTATCCTATAAGGAAATCTTCAATTATGGTTTAATGAAATTAATAAATATTTCTTTTTTATAACTTCTAAAGGTATCTAATGTTATTTTGCTATAACAGTCAGGTATTTGTTTTGATTTTATTAGAAGCGTGACAATATTTCTATATTTTTTTTTTTTGCTTATGTATATAAATCAGTGGTGGCCTACCTTTTACATACAATGCGTATTTTTTTTTCACATACGAGTTCAAATGAGCCATAAGCTCAAACACCTTTTCTGTTTTCTTACGTTCACGATTGGAGTTAATAATAATAATATAGTAATATTGCAGGCACAAGGATGCAATGCGCCACTTATACTCATTCAATGCGCCGTAGTTTAGCCATCTTGATCTAAACGGCTTTAACATGTTAATGCTATTCGAAATATTCCTTAATGTACGCGGCAAATTTATAAACACAAAAAATGCAAAAGGCACACTGTTCTGACTTCCAGTTTCAAATATCTTGCCCGATGTATATCTTTATAAATTTCCTAAATAAAAAGGCTTTGAGCACGTGTTTATGCTTCCAAGATCATGATGAATTGTAGAAAACAATTTTATAATAATTTTGAGACAATTTACAGCTTACAGAATTAATTTTAAATATTATATCTCAACAGTATGTCAATCTTTATCATTACCTTTCGCGTGATCAAAGTTATTCTTATATCATTGCTGTTTTGACAAGTCTTATTAGTACTATCTGTATGATTTCTTGATACTTGATTGATTGATAAAGTTACAATTTTATCGTATTCAATATATTTTATCTATTATGTTTCCTTGATAGATGGTAAAACATTTTATATGATAGAAATGAAAAAATAATGTTACTTGAAATTAATAAAACAACTTTACACACCTGTATGTCTACAGCCAGTGGTGGCTGGAGACAATAATAACAGGTGAGGCCAGGAGCCAAAAAAAATGTGCAAACCAAAAATAATATATATTATACATATAATGTCATGATTAAAACATTGTATGTTGACACACACTGAAAACATATTATCTTTCGGCGAAGACACAAAAACAAATTATAATAGAAAATTTGAAACCAAGAAAAAATATTAAATACTGGTTAAGACAAAAATTAAAAAAAGAAGGATGTTATCAAAGTTATTTCTATACCAAAGAAGAGAAGCCATCATTATTTCTAGTCAGATAGATGCATTACACTTTTCACGTAGCATGTAGATTTAATGATTGAAACACTTAATAATTATTCATTTGTATAATATTTTCTCTTTTTTGCTTCATATGAGTAAATTTTTTAACTACTTTATTCTTAAAATGTTGGATTTGTTGTATCAGTCCTTATGTACCAGTAGTACAGTTAATGCATTCAATCGATCTTGTCCTGTTGACTTTCTTAGTAGTTAAAACATTCCAAAAGCTCTATTTCATTATTCTTTATACAATTTATTATCTTAGAAAGTAAATTTCACCGTGTTTCACAAACTCTCAGTACTTGTTTTCGATGAATTTCGTGAAGAAAGTCATTTTGTTTTGTAAATGATGTAAAGAACACGCAAAATCTAGTTTAAGTAGAAAAAATATGTTTATTCGCTTATTTGATGAACAGACTTTCATTAAAATTAAATTCAGCCGATATGCATAAAGTATACAATACTAAATTGTTGTATAATGTTTATTTGATCCATAAATAATACATACGAGTATTTTATTGCTTGGTGCTTGAACACCTGTATTTCTTTAAAGCTGAATTTTGAGCGGATGCATATGCGCGTCCATACCCTGGACAGGTTAAATATATACGACATGTATTCTTAGATAAAATTTGAAACGCGAAATCGATTAAGTCCGTTGTTGAAACACGAATTGTTCTTGTTACAAGCCGCGAAAAAGTATCGATTTTCCAGTTAGTCAATAATTTAATATAATTATATATTAGCTTTTCAAAATGAGCAATTTCCGGGAGTGGATTCGCTTTCCAATTTACCATGAAAGTCGTCATTAAGGTATTCGTGCTATTAGGTGTTTAGCAAGATTTTATTCGCAAGGGGTTGGGAAGAATGAAAGATTAAATTTTTGCGTTGTTAGTGGTCTGCGAATTTTGACTACCTCTCATACATTATATTTATAATAGCTAATCTACAACTTTGTTAAGAGCTTTTTCACATTTAGGGACTTTTTGTTAAGTCAAAATCCGTCATGGGACATACAACAACGTGCATTGTACTGTCACGAAGTGTACAATTTTCATTTTGGATGCGAATTATGTAATCCATCGCAATTCGTATGGCTAATAATATCCCTCAGAATTATTCATCTAATCAAATAGTGTCATATTTGAGGCTAGTTTAACTACGTAATAAAAATTACTCCGGGTCGTAAGGTATTTCAATGACTATTTGTAACAGGGATGTTCGTGTGGCAACCCCACAAAATTATCGTGGACTTTCAGGCTGATATAACATCTACGGATAAAACATCATACTCAGGCTATTAGATATTCCAGAAAGAATGCAGATTTATTATTTATATATATGAACTATTTTATAATTTCTATGTACAGTCTGAAATGATTTTAAACTTACGTGATCTAGAATAGATAGATATCCCTCGTATAAAAATTGCATTTTTATTTTTTGCTGCCTATATTTTATAGAATTTGTTTGGCCGCAAAGAATATCTAACCACCTATTTGTAAAAATAATCGTAAAATTAATTCATATTTAAAAAGAATACCCTAAGTATCTTATGATACATTTATGAGATAATAATATATTTTACGAATCAGCAAATGTTTTCTCCTCATTTCTTTCTTACGCACATATTTTACAATAAGTAACGTGAACTGAAGTGAAATTAGGTTAGTTTGATACAATAAAAATAAATTATAAGCAGTTGCTGAATTCACCACCAAACTGCGGGTATAATAACAATTCACTTTCTACTGCGTCGTAAGTCAGTGATAGCGAAGCTGACACCCGAGAAAATTTATAGTGAAAAAAAAAATACTAGCTAACTAAAAGTAAAGTTTAACGTGAAGTGTCAATGAGTGGAAGTCTAAATACAATGAAATATCGATAACATTTTTTTTTTCTATAAGCAGTAATATTTTATTTGAAAATCAACAAAGTTTTTTTTTGCCCAGGGAATATTTCACAATCTTAATTGCTGCCGTAAATTCGAAGTATGTATTTAATGTTTCAAAAAATAACGATATAATATTCTTTCGTGAATCACTGTAATTATTGGTGAAGGTTTTCTGTGGCATACCAAAAATAATATTACAAATAATTCAAATTTTAAACAAAATCCAACAAAAAAATATGTAAATATCATATATCTTGTATTTTGATATTTGATATTTGAAGTAAGGTAGTAGCTCGAACTGAATTTAAATATGCACACTTCAAAGTCTTTAAAAATATCGATAGAAAAACATTGAAGATATGTTGGAATATGATCCATTTTTTTCAGGGTTACAACATACGAGTATTAGTGATGCAGATATCATATCCAATCTCCGTCACCAAGAAGAGAGAGAAAATGAGAATACAAGTTGACAACAAAGTATCTATCGCAATAGCCACAACACGGCACTGATTTTTTTTTTTGACAGTTTATTGAAGTCTATAATCGACCAATAGGAATTCAAATGCAACTTTTTAATATATATCTTTAAAATGTTCACTGATTTTAGATTTGTTTGGAGATTTCTATAAACGCACCAATATCCCTGACTTAATTATATAATAATATTTTAAAACGAAATAAAAATGAAGAGTGCGGATGAAAAATGAATAAGTAGCCTGACTATACGAATTTATATATTGTACTTGTGCAAAATGGTCGCCATCGTTGGTATAAAATACGATCGGAAATAGTAAAGGTTTGTTGTCACGATATACGAGTATACCTTTTCAAAGTCAAACGCTGTTTGTATAGCTGATTATTAGAGGCACGTGTTTTGAATATTTTACGATAAATGTGAAATTTATAAAAAATGAAAATATACGAAAAACACGCAAAATCAAAGATTCTGCGGCCCAGTTTAAAATATAGTGATATCTATTTTAGAAGAAGAATTATACGAACATGAGACATCTCTCTTGCGAAAAATGCATATGAATTAAATATCATTAATGCTAAAATTAAGGTATACTATGTAATAATTACAGTATTTTAGAAAACATTTACAATATAAATGCGAAATTTTCAAAAAAGATATGCTCAAAACACGCGTCTTTGGTCATTTTACATAACAATAGCTATCGTTGGAAAGTTTTAAGCGTTGCTAAATTCCGGTCCTGTAAATTACCTATTATTATTTTTTTTCTAACAGATTTTCTATTTAAATTGCCATTGCCGGCAACCAAGTTAAACTCAATTCAGTATTCTAATATTTAACCGATTGAGTACCAGAAGCGAGTTAACTCGCGTAACTTAAAATGTAGTTTGCTAGACAAATTGAAATAATTATTTAAAATATGAAAACAC
>JAPMAE010010494.1:0-10156 GCA_036584705.1 Rhyacophila sp. 25_7 | reverse complement strand
ATCTCATATACTCCATCTCGTTGCTTGTATGAAATTTAAAAAAAGATATAGAATAAAAATAATTTCTATGAATAAAGATTACATAAAATCATAATTACACATAATACGAGAACGTACACTTTCAGCGAAGTGCATAGTTTGATCACCGTTATCGGCTTATTCCGGCTACTCACGGCTGGTTTAGTCATCAGTCAATCCACAATGTGGAGTTAAATAATTTAAAGATCCAAGTGTGAAACAGTGTCCAAAAGTCTGAAAAATAATTTTACAATTAAAAATCAAGTCTTCCGCAATTTGCTGAATGTTCTGTTTTTGGAAACCAGCTGTATTTGCAAAGAAAAAAAGTACCCTTAAATAAAAAAAGGTGTTTACAACATCATTATTTTCTTATTTAGTTTTTTTTATTATGCCCGATATTGCAAGCTTTTATTTTCACCGCCAAAAATAATGTCAAATCACATTTTTCCTAAACTAGTCCTATTTGTACGAGTAATGGTCTTACTTAGTTTAAGTACTATTTATTTTTAATTCAGTTGTGATATAGTTAAATATATATTTAATTAAATATAATCGTACGAGGGCAACGAACTGACCGCTGAAAAATAACACAGGTGTTGATTTCTTTGGCACGCGTATTATGAGTCATTAGCCAAAAATATATGCAGGAATATTTTACTATGAAAGGGGAGCCCGTAAACATTAATATAATTGTAAATAAAATAAACAAAAATAATTATGTTAATCAATGTATCCATATAATAATTATCTTGTCGGTATCTAGAAATAAAATAAAGTAAAAATAAAATAAAACAAAAGAAATAAAATCGTATTATTGCTATTTAAATACATGCAGTGTATATGAGAAAAAAATGTATGTAAAATCTCTCTGCAACGCATAAAATAAAAAAATCTACATCGAAAACGTTTTATATAATATTTTCAAATACAGGTTAAAGGTGCATCGTACTTCGTGCGACCAAAAAAAAAATGTCATTAAGAAATTTTGTTATATCTTTGTATTAAAAAGGAAATTGTATAAAATAAACAAAGCATGTCCCATTTTTATGAGTATTTAAAAACATTAACAATATTATCAACAAGTGCCGAACAAACTATCAACTTTTACCAAAGTATTTTGATTCATTCAATTCTTATGAATGTTTTGCTCGGTTCTACAATAAATAGTCGCACTATAATTTTAGTTACTTTACCGCGTTGACTGCGACAAGAGATCATTTATAATATTAAAAACAAGCCTGTAATTAATGCCAGGGATGCAATGCAAAAATGTTGCATTTTTTTAGTTACGATGAAAACGCTTTATAAACAAAATCATTTGTTTAAATATGTCTTTCATTACGAAATGCATAAAGTTTGTGTTGTACTCGTATTTATGAGTGAAGCAATATAAAACTATTTCAATCATATTAGTTTACATGTACGTTTTCATAGTTTAAAATTAAGCGAAGCTTCAATGTTTCATAAAATCAATAAAATGGTCAAAACTATCTAAATTATAGTCAAGTAATGAGTTTTTGTATAAGTGATGCAATACAATAAAATATTTTTCACTTTTACCATATTTATCTGTGAATGAATCATTTAACATTTTATTGAAGAAAAATTAATAATAGTTGCACGATTGAGAAATGCTGTTTCTTTGTAAATGATCTCTGCTCTCGGGTATGCTGGAGCATACGGATTTTCATCATTTTAAGCTTTTCTTTACAAGTAATAGATGTATGGCCTAGCTGCAAGTATAAAAAAAACATCTTAAATGTCTTGCCAGTCATGGAAACAAACGAATCTACAATCAGTTGAAGCTTTTGATTGGATATTTTTTTACTGTTTACTATGCTAAATAATGCATTTGTTGTTCCAATTTTTCACAGAACTCCCTAACAAGTTATGTTTTATATAAAATACTGTTGAGATAACATCGTACACGGAAATATATTATTATTCATATCATAATATTTACGAGACACTCTACAAAAAATAATATACAAACAAAAGCAATTTTCTCGGTAAACGTGCGGCTATCAATCTCTACGGATCGATTACGATGTCTAATTTTAATATGACAAGCGAAGTGTGCCACGATCAATACAAATTAATACATTTTATAAATATTAAGAATACGATATTGGAAGAATCCTTGCCACTCCTTTTCTCGTAGCATTGCACCCAAGAGTCGAACTATTGTACTAAAGAACGATAACAAACAATGTTTTAAACACATGAATAGTTTTGTGTACTAGTATATAATCTGAAATACGTCATAAAAGTTTATGCCACTTTCATATTATTTATTATTAAATTTTGCGATTGCGCGTGGTCGCCTGCCTGACCCTTCATGAAAGCATTTTTTTGTTTCCTACAGATGTGATTTTCAGAAGTGATTTTAAAGCAACCTTTTAGCGGAGTCACACGGAATGGTATCACCATACACAGTGTGCTGAAAGGTTAGAGATTTTTTAGGAAAAGGATTAGTTGCAGCCTGTCTTTCACTCAATCTCCGTTGGCATGAGGTGCCCGATGTACCCCGCAGTGCTGACGACTCAGTCGGCTCGGCCACCCACACCCGAGACCGACGAGTCATTTTGGAAGTCTCCCCGTAAAATTCCATCAATTTACTTAATGCCTTGGTTGATACCATGTCTAAACTTGTAAACGGCATTATTTTTATGCGAATTACAGGCGTTTCTATTTTGAGGTGTTTAATTCACAGCAGAAACATCTATTTATTAAACAGCCTACGCACATTATATGAAATAATAATAATAAAAAGAAATTTTATCTATTATTTGAAATTGGAAAATTGTGCGAAAAGGCGGTTTGTATATTTTCCGTCATTGGTGTGATGATGGAACGAAGAATATAATAAATTTGACTTTATACAACTAATTTGTTTGCATACTATGAAAGTCATTATTATTTTTTAAATATATACATATATATAGTATGAAATTAAAAAATCGTGTTCTATATTGCCGGCCGAACATATTTCACTATATATCATCAAGTTGTATGGGCTAATAATAAATTCACAGCGACGTCTACAGTTTAGTAAGTTGTTCGCAGTTTACGAGTTTGTCAATTTAATTAGATTTTAAAGATTCAATATCAAATCAACAGTGTCTGCCATAAGCAAAGGGATTTGTCATGCAAAACACGTTTTAGTCAAAATTTCGCTGAAGAGTAATACAAATTCGTAATGTCTCATTCGTGAACATGTAACAGTAATTAATACTGTTAATAATACCAATATCTAAACGTGTGCGGTCGGTCGCTTGTGACAAATTATTATAATTATTAATTATACAGTTTATAATATATATTAAGAAACATCTAAAATCTACTATCCAAACAATATTAATGTGTTTTCATAATATTTGTTGTCATCGTTATTATGTGTAAGTATTTAAGATAGTCATTAGTTTTCAGTTATCTTTCGTTAAATAACAAGAAAATTATATATTATAATAAAATTTAAGAATAGTATTGTTATAAAAGCTAATACTTATCGCTTCACTAAATCTTAATGCAACTTAAATCGACGGAAAATGGGAAATATACAAGAGCTACATATTTTCTTTATAAGCGGCATGCAATTGCTCAAATCAATAACAGAGTTAATGGAATTACAAAAATGAGGCGTGAGTTTTTCTTATGGTAATAAATAGTACAGTACATTAATCAGAGAAACACCGGATATGATGCAAGACGTATACTTTATCGTATATACGAGTACGTACTTACATTCAAACTTGAAAATGTCGCTCAGTTTTTTTTTTCGTGAACAATTAACTGTTGATGCATTCTTTACAGAATTTCTTGAAGTATTTTCCTTTATATAATAATTTTTGCGGAAAAAACCATTGCCCTATGAACACAAACTAATGACTTTGACAACAGTGGTTTTTTTCTCAATAAATATGTATTCAAATTGTCCTACTATATAATACAAATAAAATCATTTCATTATATAGTTTAAGAATAACTGTAGCAAGTTATTTAAGGTTTCGTAAAATGAAAAATCGAATTTACTCAGAATGACAAACGTTACAAAGAATGATTTCCTATGGTCTTTATATATTATATATACTCGTATATATCTGCAAAATATGAAGCAATTGACTATATTTAAAAACCCAAAACAGTGTTAAATGAGGTATTACTCATTTAACTTTGTATGTCAATTATAATATTGTACATATATTTGCACATATATAGATTTATTTAAAACATATCCGCTCCATAACGAAGCATATGAATCTACACAGTGTGAATATTGTTTTTGACATTTTTTTACGAGTAATAATTGTCAATTGTTAGCTCAACCGTATCGGGTTCGTGTCCTGGCTACAATACAAACAAATAAACATTTGAAAAAAATAAAACCATCACGGCCCTTGAACCTGTGACCCACGTTTGCTAGGCGTATGCGCTATCCTCTAGCATAACGAGGGCGACTATATATTAAAATAGAAGTATGAAAATTGATGTTTATGAATTTTTTTACTATCTGATTTATGGCCATGATGCTAAACAATATATTTCACATAATTATACGTTGAATAATTTAATTTTTGATTTTATTTAATAAGATTTATTTGTCTACACGCTATAAATATTATATTTCATGTAACTCAACTGATGTAATGTAAAATTGATTTGTTCAATGTTGGAATTGGAGAAAACTCTTTAAACCACTGATGTGGCAATTTTACAAAATTATTTGCTTTTTCAATAGTTGTTATCTTTTGCTGTTGCTGCAAACAGTCTTATACAGTTTTTTAGCAGTTAAAGTTTCTCTGTAGTATGTAAGATAAAATATGATACTTGAGGCTACGTATATGTAGAAACCAAAGCACTTCGAATATCAAACTACCGTTAGTTGAAACCTAACGGCGAAAAGGCGCTATGTGGCAACTTAACATGAATTTAAATTTGATTACCCGAGAGCTACGCAAAAACGTCATGACGTGAGCGTCTCCCCGCGGGCAGGCTCAATTTCACGGCTATGAAGACCGTAATTACTGATCGATCCTCTCCCCTCGCCGCGCTGCCAGTCACTTCGGGCACTGATAAATAGTATGTATTTAAAAATATGTGGCAACACACATCATCGACTATTATCGATGACTGATCGATATTGATCTATTGATCATCGACAGAAACCGGAACGTTTTGTTGCGTTCAAGTGGGTAATTTTCGATTACTAATTTACTCGACCTAATACGAATTATCTCATAATCTGCGATGTGCGCATCTATCGACCCATCCCCGGCAGCGTAAAAATTGCATTTTACTCCTAGCAGGAGGTTTTCATCTAAAGTTATTTTAATAAATATTTTTTTTTGTAACTTAAGATACGGATTAATGCAAATTTGAAACCGTGCGAATATCTTTTTTGAACAGCTTCAATAAAAAAACGCTACTCGTCCTATTGCCGATCTTCTGCCGGGAATAAGTAGCTATTTTTAAATACATAAAACAATACACTGCTATAAAAGTGCTTGGCATATTCACTTCAAATCTTTTAGTCCTGGGATAGCCAGCCACGTGTAATTTTTTTTCACATACGAGTTCAGATGCACCATATAGCTCAAACACCTTTTCTACTTTCTTCCATTTACGGTCGGAGTTAATAATAATATAGTAATATAGAAGGCACAAGAATGTAATGCGCCACATTTGGTGCATGCATCATAGGTTGGCCACCCTTCGTTTAGCATTTTCTGTGGCAGCTATATCACAATCCTATGTCAAAAGCTGTGAATTTTTAAGCAAGAATATAACCTTAATATTTCTTTCAAAGTATATTGAATAATTCTTTGTCATGACTTTGTTTTTAATGATCAAATTATAGTCATGTCTTTGCGTTTTCACATTTAGAATCATTAAAAATAGTCAATTTTGTTTATCAAACTATGTTTTAAGTTATGCTAGTTACGAGCTTCTGACACTTGGGAGAAATTATTATTTTATATAAAGACTGAATACAAAAAAATACTTCCCAATATGTTTGATGTCTAAATAACAGATGTACGATATTAAGTTTATACAGTTTTATAATAAATTGCATTTTGCACATTAGATAATTATTAATCCCACCTGTTTCAAATTCTGCCTAGACGATTCTTTTCCCTCTTTTAACCATATATGCTTTGAAACAAAGTATATTGGTTTCCACAATTTGAAGATTATTTTGATATTTTTTTTTACAAGTAGTAATATCAGTTATTATTATTTGTATTATTTATGCATAAATTAAACAGTATATAACAATAATATTGCATTCTTTAAATGAAATTCAAAATTTAAGATTGATGAAAAAAAAAACTTTCATCCAATTATGCAACAGTAAAACACTCCCACCTGGAGACGTTAAATATTGAACACAAAAATATATAGTCGTATATGTAGATCAAGCACCTAGCAATGTATATATTGTTTATGCATCAAATAAACATTATACAACAATAGTTTTGCATAAATTTATTAAAATTAAAAATTGAAAACTAAATTAATGGAAAGACTTTCACCAAATTGTGCAACCGTAATTAAAGAAACTCACCTTGGAGATGTTAATGTTATTCTGAGATGCGATATTTTTTGCATGAACTGATTTTCGTGTTCTGTCAAAAGAAAATAAATGTCTGATTATAAAGTAATTTGGTGGAGTAGTTAAAAATTTTGTAGCGCCATAAAAAAAATACGAAAACGCTTCCTAATCCAATGGATGCAAAACTGATCCATCCAAATAAAGAACTACAGATGGGTTTTTGCATAATTGGCGAATTTTTATGATAACTTCTCTGAAATCGAGATGATTTCTATTATGCTATTTTAAAGCACATGCGAAAACTCCACGTATTCTCTTTATGGATTGGTAATTAAGTAAAATCTATATTTATTATACATATGTTTTGGGCACCTCTTCGTACTGGGCCCCCATTCATAAATTCAAAAGGGCACTATAGACATTGGTGATATTAAGTATCCAGAGATTCAAGGCCAAGAATAACATCAATGTCCAATAGCTACGCTACTGTCAGTATCAGAACGTTAGTTCACGTTGAAAGATATTCACTCTATTTAAAAAAAAATACTTTAATAAATTCTAAATAAGATGGCACTACCCATTAATTTTGTATAAAAATCGAACACATTCGCGATTGTCATTTATATTTTTTACAAAAATGCGTTTCGATTTTACTAAAAATGCTGAATATACAAAACGGTTAGTCCAAACGAAATTTGTCTCAAAACAGTACGGGAACATCTGCGCGTTGCGTTTATAATTCAAACACTGTCAGAGTTGATAAAAAATATATTACTATGATACGTATATAATATTGAATTTTTTTTTTTAATTTAAATTTTAAAAAAACTCACTCTCTACATACAGTTTAGTTAACAAGAACTCAGTCGTACGTATTTTACTTCAAAGAAACTGAACAACATTTTTATAAATATAATGTTGCGTCTATTATTATCTAGTAAAGTCAATCACTTTCACCACCAGATTTGCACATTGGATAAATTGGGTATATGAAATTTAAAAACAATTTAATGCGTAACTGAGCTTCTTAAAAAAATAACGAAAAAGTGTGGGAGGTAGTCAGATTATTGTAATGCAATCGTTACTTATAATGTGTGCAAATTAATTCGCGTTCCATCACGCCTTTCGCCTCGTGCATTGTGTCATCATTGGCCACTCACTAACAGGATTAAGCTTGGCTTATACCAGGTCCGCCTTAACATGCAATGTTACACTGGGTTCGGGCGACTACATTTGGGGGGCGGCCAACAAATCGTCAGAATAAAAAAAATGTTTTTAAGTAAATGTAAAAATTGGCCAAAAATTATTAAAACTACCGTTTCAAACGCGGCTCCGTATTTGGGTGTCATTGTGTAATAATTAATCGAGTGACAACTTTACACAATTGCATTTTTCGTTAAAATGTGGTTCAGGTTTACAACATCGCCTTCAAACCTTCAGTTTTGCAAGAATGTAAAACTTGAAACGTGGCGGAGAAACAATAAAATACCATTTGCGTATTCGAGAATAAAACACGGCTAAGTTAATTTAGCATCCGTATCAACGTTGAACTTTTAAAACTATAGTATTCTAATATAATTAATGTTTTGAGGGGAAAAAAACTTGGTGTACAAGTTATGCTGTTAGGTGCGATGATTCTAGAGTTTTCATAAATGTATTTGAAAGAACTCCACGGAGATAATGCGTATAAAATAAGAGCTGTTTGATGATTGACAATAAACGATTGAAGATAATTAATCGTGAAGGGTGTTGCAGCCAACTTAACTTTTTTAGCGCGCTAAGGTTAAATGAGTCATTTATAATAATTATTTTGCACTACGGTGCGTGGTGATAACATCCAGTGCTGCTTCAATACATGTTGTGCCACCACGCACTGTAGGACAGAAGAAACATTGTGAACATCGACGCAAATGAGTACTAACAGGTAAGTGGTGGACAAAAACAGGCATTTATGCGGAATGACTTAGTTATGTAATAAATCAAAATAAATAATAGAAAACGAATGAGTATTACAAGCTGTGGAACGATTCTATGGAAGTTTGTATAAATATCTACAAGCGTTTTTAGTATTTAATTGGTTAAAAGGTTGGACACATCTGAGGTAACGGAACATTTTGTCGCGGTTCTGTCTAATATCAATATACATAGATAATCATTACTGTGAAGATGCATAGTTTGCACCGGCGATATTTGATCCTTTCGAGTATGTCAATGTTTTGATAGATAAAATATTAGCAATGCCATTATAGCAGAACGTAATGCATTTTAAATTATCCATGCCACACACAATAATAATCTATTCCACACCAGAACTATAAGCAAACAGTACATAATTCGTCCATTTAAGTATTTGCAGGTAATTGGTTCTACATAATTGGAGCGATAGAAAGCTATGTAAAATATTAAGTAACAATTCTAAATTGACAGTAATATAACAATATGTCTTATTTATATATTTTTTTTCATTTTTACAGTAATCTGAAACAAATGACCTCGCAAAAAATTGTATTGTGTATTTATTTTCCAAGATTTTTTGTGCAGCAATTCATCCGCAGTTATTAGTATTTAAAGTTTTTCTCTATTAGAAATAAATTATTCTTTCTTTATCAATAAACAAAAATATAAAATATCTGTTTTTTTCTTTAACCGATTAAGTACCAGAAACGAGTTAACCCGCACAACTTAAAACGTAGTTTGCTAGACAATTTTGGATGATTTTAATCATGAAAACGCAGAGATTTGACTATATGTAATATGATCATTAAACAAAGTCATGACACAAAAACCTGCAATATATTTTTAAAATAAATATTAAGGCTCTATTTTTTGTTTAAAAATTCACAGTTTGCCGGCTTGTGACATTATGTCTTGTACAGAAAAGGTTAATGTGATTTAAGCTAAAATATTTTAAAAACTCTCCTCTGAAAAGTAGCCGTTTTTAAAATACAAAATATTGTCAGATCACCATCGATAAGCTCATTTATTATTACTCTTTATGATATACGAGTATCATGAAAATATATCAACTTACATACTTTATATTATTATTATTTATTTGAAATCAATGAAATTTAAAATCATTAAAATTTACCCATCATCGATATTTATGGTATAAAAATCCTACATGTCCAGGACTCTATTGCTATGTTAGGTCACTGACTTTTTTTTTAATGTTGAGTTCGTATGAGCTTCTAGTGCACTGCAGATTGACGTGAGGCGTTAAACATGTGCTTGACCGAAACTGGTGTCGAGCAGATTAGTGATTTTTTTAAACGTCTTGCGTAAATACGAAGATTCCTGTAACACTATATGTTGCGTATGCGTCATTTTTTAGTAAATCGTAAAATTTTTAGTAAAAGTCCCACCCACAGAGCACATAATCCACCTCTCGATTAATTATTGTTGTAATTAATCATACACTATTAGATTTCAAGTTTTTTTGATTATTAAGTCACCTAATTGTACGAGTATATTCGCGTGTACTTAGGATTTTTTTAAGAAAAAGTATTTTATATTATATGTATTTCGTATATATAGGGTTTTCCAATAGGGACTTCCGAACTTTGACAGTTGATAGCAGCCATA
>JAPMAE010010481.1:0-10162 GCA_036584705.1 Rhyacophila sp. 25_7 | reverse complement strand
AAACTAAAAATATAGTGTATCCTAAAGCACTTGAATAAAATACTATTTACCGAATAAATTAATGAAAACTTGACTGGTGTAGCAACACATGCCGGGTTTCAGCTAGTATACTATATTTTGAAGTCACTATCAAATTGTAAAAATGATAAAATTATTTATTATTTTCATAATAATACTAATAAACAAAAACGTGTATCATTAACATAGAATATTTTCAAATAACCAATGAATTTTATAAAGTTACTGGGAATCAAATATAGCAGTTAATTAAGTGTGCTATATAAAATGCATAACGTGAGGGCGCTTTGTGCACATACTAAAAACTTATTGATTAGTTAATAAACTTGAGATAATTAAGTGAAATTCAGCATCCACCTGAAAATGCTACCCTAATCAATAGGCAGTGTATCTTACAAATACTGGAATGTAAGAGAAAGGCACTTTTCGTGGGGTACCAGATACCCGACGACCGAAAAGCGAGGAGATAGAATAGGAGAATGACGTAACCCAACTGGAACAAAGGGCCAAGTACAATGGCACTCGTTAAGCCGATGCTGAGAAGCAGACATTGGACACATCTTGGTCGTTGGCAGGGGGTCTCATGGGCCGCGGTCCTTCAATCGGTGGTGCGTGATGGCATTGTTTGCTGCTTTTGTGACGAGAGGGTAACTAACTACTGTGCGGTGCAATCCCCCGGCCGGTGCACGATATGACAATAGATTATACTGGTTTGTTATTTAAGAGAAATTAATTTTGAGTAATGCGAAGAGATTTTTATAAATCGAATGCTTTCTTTGAGTAAAAAAATTTTGAAATATATTTTGGAAAATAAACTTAAAAAGAATATTAAAATGTGAATCAAAGAATTGAATAACGTTGTTATAAATCAAGTTTAGTTCAATAACTCGTTTTAAGCCAGTACTGACTTTCATTATTAAAATCTACACAAAACTTTTGATAGATTATTAGTAACTTTCATGTAATTCAATTTAACTCTGCTGGAATATTTCTATAATTAAAGAGATTATATAAAATTTAGTCACTCTTGGTAAAGAAATTATTATTTCCAAGTAATTTCTCTAAATTATTAGAAACATTACTTATTCTCTAAAATTTAGATGAAGAGAGATTTGGAAAAAATGAAACATTAAAATAATTTTAAAACTAAGATTAAATAAAATAGTAGTTTCCAAACTTAGTTAAACAGAATGTATATTAAATATTCGAGACATTTATTTTCTATTATATTACAATATTTTCAGCTTGTAATAAAGTATGTTATGATAAACAAAACCTGTTTTGAATTTCCAAAATACGTTTTGTGGAAATAGGTATAGTTATTACGCTATTATTTTATTATAATACCTTTCCAGTAGAGATAAAATTATATATAATATATTTTAATTTTAATTTTTATTTTAAAATGCATTTATTTTTTAATAATTTCTCTTTAAAAACATTCTGAAAAACTATGAAAGTACTATAAAGCTTGTTAGACAACTACTAAAAGTTTTTGGGTGAAAATATAAATCGTATATCAAATGAATCCTTTAGTATTGTATCGTGTGACATCTGGCTTTTACTTGGAAATGTGAATTCTGGGGCAAAAAAGTTTTGTATATGGATAACATGCAATAGTATTCGATAAAGGACAGTGAAAATAATTTGATAAAATATTCTTAGTATACTAGTATTCCGTATACAATAGTTTCATTGTCTGAGTTTTTTAATTATTTTATCTATCAAACGATATTGAGTACGTTAATAGAGTAAATCCTGAATCAAAGATTTTCATCACAACTTGCATGAAATTTGAATTTAGATTTGTTAAAATCGAAGAAATCTAGAGTCGCATAATGCTCTCTACTCTTAAAACTAAAATTTATTAACAAATAAAATATATTTGTCTTATAATGTTACTTCTCAAATGTGTCATTTATTGTTAATATTAAATGTATTTGAGTATATTCTAATTTTTTCAAAAAGTATTACAAATGCGATTAATAATAATCCAACGTATTTCATCATTTTTATCTTTCATTATAAATAAATTAAATTATAACTTTATTATAAATTTAAAAAATAAAGATAACAACACAATAAAAAATTTGTATTCTAAACGTGCAGTTGTAAAATATTGTGAAAATTGGTATGATGAGCGTATTAAAAACAAAAAAGTTTCTCGATTGAAATTTCCATGATGTTTAAATCCCAGCATAGAGTTAATGCTAAATGATATTTATGGCAGACCACGTGTTCATGAATTCTCGCTTAGTGCTGAAAATGATAAGATTTTTTCATTTTTACGATGTTTTCTCATAAAATTTTTTGAATAATATTTTTTTCTCTAGGTCTTTAGCATTCTTTGATGAAATATAAGTTCTAAATTCTAAAAACCAACGAAAAACGAGTTTATTAAGCGTAATAAAGTAACCGAACGGTTGAATAATGGTTATTTGGCTTCTCTGTTTTTATTTCCCATTTATTTTATTTTAAATATGACCGCGATAAAAATGATTTCCTTAAAATTATCAAAACAGATTTAACTAGCCAAGATTTTTTTATGATGCGTTTTATGTAGAAAATAATAATTTATAACAAAAATGCTTAATTTTAATTTATTTTCATTTTAGATAGAGAAAAGTGTACATTTTAGTCTTCATAAAAAATAATGATGTGTTAATAAGAGCTGGCTACAATAAATTATAAACGATATAAATTAAAACTGTCATGACTTTTCGTGAATTTTTTTGTTGATGTTTAGTTTTTTATGTGGTTAATTGTATAGAGATACTGACAATACAATAATTTTTTGAGTATTATCTTTGTGATGTTAGAAGTAGTTAAATGACATTGCGATTTATTAAAGTAATGAAATAATTAAGCTTTCTTAAATATACATTAGTATTAATCAAGAAGAAAAAAATCAAAATTTTGTAGTATCATTTTTATAAGAATATTATTTAATCATTTTTAACTTACGAGTATGTAAACAGTTCAGTTATATTAGTACTTGCTCTTGTAGGTGAGAAGTTAGCGCATCTGATTCACGAGCATTTTTTATTGAAAAAAGATGTTAAATACTATTCTTTATTCAACAAAAAATTCAAACAGAAACACAGAGTGGCCTACTAGATGTTTTGTCAAACACTTCCAGTAACAAACGTCTGTGAAATTCATATCACAAAAATGCACAAAGTGGTACAATATTGTTTGCCGTGTTCTAAGGTCGCTATGCACAGTGTGCCTTCAGTTTAGTATATCGCTAGCTGGTATTTGCATGAAATCGGCACATAATAACCGGAAGTATTGGCTTCGTGCCAGGAGACGCAGTCTGCTGAGTTTTTCCGCAAGATAGGGGTGGAGGCTTCGCGGTATTGCTCGACATCCGCCCGCCATGAGAACTACTTGCAGAGTGGGCTCAAAGCCTTATACGGGATAGTGTTGAGGTTATAATTTTGTTTCTAGTTAAACTTCCATGAATATATATTTGAAACTGAAATAAATACTCGTAAATGCTCAAAATAAATCATTTTGAGCAATTGTATTAAACCAACTAAAATTTGAATAACGAATTTATTTAGTTCAAAAAATATTATTTCACGATTTGTTTATGTGCATATTGCGAAATAATTAGTATATTTATATGATATAATAATTGCTGCAAAAAAAATTCTTGCAATATTTTTGTGCAAACACAAATTTTAGAGAATATTCGTAAACCAAATATTACTAAATTAAATTCGTTTATTTGTACACAATATGGGACAATAATGAGTCATAGAGAATATTTCATAATTGTACACATATAAAATTTAATTTAAATTACATTTAAAAAATTCAAATTTCGTAAGCGACATTCATTTTCAATTTCCTATAAATGTTACATACTGCGACTTCTACATGACTTTCAGTCCTAAAAACAGTGAGAAAAAAATGTCTTTTGTTTTATGAAAAATAATGTTCGATATTATTTAGAGTTTTAAAAAGTAATTTTATTTTACTTAAATATTTTTACTAAGAAATTTTAATTATAATGTTCAAGAAAATAAAATAACAGACTATGCTACTTCTTTAAATATACTAAAGTATTTTTAATGAATCCTTTAAAAAAATGAAAAAAAAGGTTTTTCCTTGTAAAAATATATTTTATAAATAAATGTATTTTAAACTGACATACAGATAAAAAATATTAAAATAAGAAAGTTTTTTGGGTAATGTTAATAACGATAAAAGTTTAGAAAATTTACCTTCGAAGGAGTTTTTGCCAAAAAAATATAATTTATCAGCAAAAAACACATTTTCTCGGAAACATTGTACATTTAAGAAATACAAATTGCTCGGGTGAGGTTTAATTAAATTGGATTACAAAAATTAGAATGACAAAGAACAAAAGTTGACGATCAAACAAAAAACAAACACAAATGAAAAACAGTCTCGTTACATAGCGAAGGTATGCATAATTTAAATTTGTTACACAACATTGCTACAAAAATATACAAGGGTTACTAAAACCTTGACTTCTTAAATAATAAAGGTCAACAACATATGAATACAATTAATTTAAAACCTGAAACTGAAAAAAGCCGTTTGTCAACACTTTTAATTCAAAATGTCACATTGAAATCCCGAAACAAATATTAAATTTAATTAGGATTGAGAGCATGTAATTAGGTAAAATGTATAAAAAAATGTATGGAACGTGTTTTTATTTACGCAATAATCAGAATGTAATTAAAAAATGAATATTTAATGAGAAAAGTCTCTTTTTTGTGACATAAATATAAAAACTTGTATTACATAAAAAGTATATTGTATAAAAACACAACAATAACATGAAATCAATATAGAAGGACTTAAGGTTATTAGAAGTTACTTGTAAGATCATGAAACGTAAAATAATATGACATGCGCAGTAGTGAAGTTATATTACTTATTTATGTTCATTTATATCTGTAACTAGGACTCGAATCCAAATAACTCAGGTTATAATTAACAACTATGATTCGTAAAAATAACTGTTTGCAATTTGACAGTTTGAAGCGGATAGCGAAAAACAAATTGAATATTCTAGACAGTACTTTGGAAAAAACTTTACAATATAATAGTTTTGGAACAGATAGCGAAAAACATATTAAACATTATTGACAGTACTTTCGTAAGATTTTTTAAAGGTAAAGCAGTGCGGCTAAATTATTTTTGTTAGATATTCTTTATATTTAATGCAGAAATATTTTTTTGAAAGTGTAATGCAGTTATTTTTGCATTTAAAGATATAAATTATTTTGTATTTATTATGTCTTATAATATTCGTTGCTAGTCTTATTAATATATTTTAATGAAGTTGAAAATTTTTGATATAACAAAACAATTGAATGAAAAATTAACATATATAACTTGGCTAATAAAATAAAATAAAAATTAGAAATACTGTTTTATTTGTAGTGACTCTAATACATTAGACTTAAGTGTATACAAATTTAAAAGAAATTGCATTTTGGATAATTACGTGGCCATTAATAGTATGGTTTTATGTAGATGTAAAATCCAACGCCGAATTTAGAAATAAAAAAGGCTTTGCAAATATTTGAGAACAAGATACTTCAAAGAATACCTGTACTAATTAAAGATAACGAAATATTAATTCTGTAAATGTATAAATATACTGTAAACGTTGAATTTTTAGAAAAAAAAGTAGAATATAATATAATAAATGATTTAAAATCATGGACACTTAAGTGACAGATTATGTTTTTTGGTTCAATTAATTTGGAACTGTCACAAAATATTTGATGGAAATATTATATGAAAATAATGTAAAATGTTTGTCGACTTTGTATGCGAGTGAATAGCATATCCAACTCACGAGCCAAGAATCTAGAGTTTTGAACCCCATACTTCAGTTTTATCGTATGTATTTGAAGACAGAATACATACAATTTTATACAATTTTGGTTAAGCTAATAATTGAAAATTATTCTGACTCGTAAAAAAGTTAAAATAATCTTCATATTATGAAAATCTATATGCTTAATTTTGCAGTGGCTATGGCTAAAAGAAGAATATTAAATGTTGAGAAAAAAGAGAGAGAGAGAGACAGCTGATATTAGAAAAGTATAGAAGGTGGTTGTATAGTAAGCAATATACTTTAGTGGTTCGTATTGCCATATAGAAATAATAGCAAAATACTCGTAACGTAGGTTGCTGGAAAAATTTCATTAAATATAATACATATGCAAACTTTTATGTGGTAATATATGCTTGCAATTATGAGAATTTTTATGCAGCATCAAGTACGCAGCCACGTATAATTGCGGCTGCTATTACTGGCAAGTACTTCTTTTTTCTTTTAACCATATCCGTTCTGAAACGAAGCAAATAGATTTCCACAATTTGAAAATTGTTTTGAATTTTTTTTACGAGTAATAATTGTCAATTATTAGCTCAACCGTTTCGGGTTCGTATCCTGTCTACAACACACATGAAAAGTTTTGCACCCATTACGGGCCTTGAACCCGTGACGCAATCCACTAGCCTGACTAGGACGACAACTAGCAAGTACGTGGTGGGTAAAAAAAATCCCTGTTACGAGTTAAGTTCTACTTACTATGTAGTACTACTAATAATATTTATTTTTCAAAAAGCTGGCGTCATTTCCCTATAAAATCTATTATAACTGGCCGACATATAAATCAATTTTTCTGTCAAAGATTGTTTGAAAATAATATTCATGAATCTAAAAAAAATATTTTTCACGAAAATTATTATTAATGGAATGGACCGCTAAAAGCGGACTGTTGTCAAGACACAAAGAGACCTTGTAATATCGATGCCTTTGTGGGATAAAAATAATAAAACTTCAAAATTTCTCGATCGTCACGTCTGTCAATAAAAAAATCTGCCGAAATTACAGCGTAAACTTTTTTGAGCGCGCATTTCGACTGTCACGATTTGGCGGATCTACCGGAATTGCCAGGAAACGAGAGAGAAAGTTTTCATATTATTAAAGTGATCAAATGGTAGGCAACCACTATAGTGAGGCGTTATATCGATTGAGCTTTCTTTGTAATTTACTTGGAAGCTTCTTGAAGCCGAGTTACGAAATGGTTAAAACAGTGGTGCTGTTCGATTTATATTGTTACTGTACAATAAATGCGGATTTTTAAAAATATTCTAATCACAACAATATATTTAATCATTATATGAGACATAAAAGCTAAATAGTCTTATATATTTATTAAATTAGTGTTTATAAAACAAACGTTGTAAATTTAATTATTGTAAAATAATTCCGTCAATCATAAATATGCCATTGATAGTTAAGAAAGCAAAATAAATTTAATGATAAAATTTTAGTAGTTTATAAAAGTACGTATAATATTCGTATATATTTTTTCAAAAGCTTACAATATAATTATTTGTTTTTAAAAAAAATTATAAACTTAATACTATTGGTATTTATTAGCGTCAAAAATAAAAGAAAACATATTTTATTTACTGTCAGTACTTTGTGAAAAGCTATTTTGTTGATATAATAATGAAAATTTTTACACATATTATAACAAAATTTATTAAAAAATAAATATATTTTACAGACTAAATCACGTTTGACTTATTTTTTAAGCATTAATATCTACTTCAAAATAAACCATATGGAACAACGTAACATAAAAGTTGATTTAATAGTTTTTATGAGTTATAATGTCACACATCCTGGTTCTAAACACACATTTAAAAAAAATTGCTAGCTACGTTATTTATGGTCGTAACCCTTGATTTGTAAGTCAGATGTGCTATCCATTCACTTATGAGAGAGACAAATACATATTGTGTAAATAAGTATGTGAGACTAATACTTTATAAGCAAAAATTTTGTTCCTTGCAGTCATTTATCATATAATATAAGTCCAAAGGTCGTATATTTGATCTCGTAGCGTACAATAAGAAAATATATTTATAGTCATGGTACGTGATCAAATAGTTAACGCACAAAACAATTATTACTCTAAAAATATCTGAAAACTTTATGTATAATGCAAAACCCTATAAGATTAATGTTGAAGAGAATGTTGTAAAGAAAAAAACAATTTAAAAGAATATATAATTTAAAATGTTGGCTGATGAAATTTTTGTTAAAATAATGCTGCCGATAATTATTTGGGAGTACGCCTTTTGGAGGGAGTGAATTAGTGAGAAATTGATGATTAGAATCACGAATCTGCTCGCGGGATATCCTTAGGTTAATTGTTTTAATATTCGATTAATGATTTCGATAAGCTTTTGAATTGTATACGTAACGTGGGGTGCGTGTTACAGAAAGCATATGGAAGGATTATTTATCGCGGAATACATTATACAGTAGTCCCTTCTATGACTAAAATCAATTGGAACTTTATTTTTTTGAATTTGCTACATTTATAGATTTTAATGTAATACTTATGCGTGCTTTAGTAATACATTTAAACTTGACGCAGTTTTAATTAATTAACTTAGTATAAAGTAATATATATTATTATAACTGTAATAAAACTTTTATGTGATTTGCATTTCAATTTAGAGAATATACTTACGATTCTGTTAGTCTTAGTGTCTCAGTCTTATGGTAAAATTTGTGGTCCTTACCTGTAAATAAAATTAAAAAAAAACAGTTGTAATTATACATTTGAAAATAATTTCTATAATTTTATTCATTATAGAACATTTACTCAAATTGGTTGAGATAAAAATTAAGTACTATTACTGTGGGTAAAACCTAGTCGACCTTATTTAGGTAAAAGGGCGTAACTCTCAGTTTTTTGAAAAGTGGTTTTATTTGAGAATCACAATATATACAACTAAATAGACATTTTGTCAAAAGGAATTAAGCCAAACATGCCGAATTATTATCAAAATTCAGCTTTGGATTTTGAAAAAAGAACGATCTACAAATTTGTATGGAAAGGAAAAATGCATTAAACATCAATTTCAGTGATTTTTATTTGATAACTTTTTAAATTATTAGATTACATAAATGAAACACCAATTTATTGCTCATCGTGCACTTCAAGTTTATGTTAATGTGACTTTGACTAAAAATAATTAAAACACTTTTTTGTGTTTCCTGTAAAATTTGTTCTATAAGGGATACTTCCTTTTACCTAAACACGGTCGAAATGTTGAGAAAATTTTCATAAAATTAAGATGATAAATATAATACTTCACTTTGGAGGGACTATAGATTACTGTATATATTAAATATTTGACTTTGATGGAATATGTCAAAACATATACTAACGAAAATATTGTTTTAATTTTGAAACATTTAACAAAAGGATTCATTTACAAAATATCAAAGCATTTGAAGTCAAAGGGTAATTATTTCTAATTGATGTCTTATTTGGTCATAACCAAACATACATATACCATTGGGAATTCCATTACTAAGCGACTATAATATAATATATACGGGCTATCATTTTGCCTTTCAAGTGATAACAAATTTTAATTGTTGTATCTTATATATCAATAATTATTATAATTAATATTAATAATCGTTTTTTTATTATTTCGCTTCTTGGATGCCGGAATTTGTAAATGCTAACTTGCGGTGGGCTGATAAAAAGTTAGTGTAACATATACAATATTCAGTTCCAGTAAATACCGATTCATTTGAATTGTATATAGAGTTTTTAGTTAATTTATATTATTATAATTAAAAAATAAAATTTTTGACACAAATAATGAGTAGCTAAATGCAATAAAAAATATGAAGAAAAAGGTTAACGTATTATCTGCATGTAAAAATAATATCGATAATGATAAAATTGGTTAAAACAGTGAAATAAATTCCATATTTGTTGTATATTTTAGAAAAATAATCCAAATAAAAGTTAATCTTATTACAGTAGTGATGAAGCACTTTAAAATAAGAGAACACTTTTCTATAAGTGTTTGATTAATGTGATTATAAAATGTATTTCATTGAGCGATTTTTATCTTTAAATTTAAATAAAACAAAGTGTGTGTGAGATACCATCGAATTTTTTTATTCTTTAAATGCCTATTGATGCCATTATGTATGGAAAATAACATCTTTCAAATGTCCGTCGCGGCTTCTCTGGGAGGCGGGCATCCGAAATGTCCAATTTTTCATGACTCTGGCGCATAAATCAGGCTGAATTTG
>JAPMAE010010479.1:0-10163 GCA_036584705.1 Rhyacophila sp. 25_7 | reverse complement strand
ACTAACATTATTATAGTGATATATGATTCTATAATCAATTTGTTTACTTAACATACTCGTAAGGTTCATTGATATCGTATCAATATGAAAGCAACCAATAGATAGGATGCTGTGGTCAGATACAGTTTACTTAAGAATTTATCTTTATACAAAATAAGAGTTGTTTATCGATTTAACAGGACGACATCACACTGTTTTGAAAACCATAACAATGACAAAGGTATAATGTATCATAGGGATAGTTCAGAAACCACGTAACATTTTTTCTTACGCTATTTTACTCTCCCCTTATGTAACACCATGTAGACATTGAGATTGAATCCTCCCCGCCTTCCTCTCAAAGGTTACGTAACTTTCCACATTCAATATGAGTGAAATTTACAATCAACTCCTATCCACTTTTTATGGGAAAAGTATTACGTAATAATACAAATTAACCCACCAACCCCCTTGTAACGCTATATAGCCGATGGTGGTCAAGCATCTCTCCCCCTCAAGAGCGTTACGTGGTTTACGGACGACCTCATAATACAAGTTGAGGAGATATGTTGAACTTTATAACCAAAAGCGTTACATTAAACCTTTAAAGACCACAAGCACATATTATTCTACGATAAGTCCGTATTCTTTTATAAAATGAACCGTTAATGCTATCTTGTCGAGAATTTCTCAAAGCGTTATACTTTCCAATGTGTCGGGATTTTCGTAAAAAAAATGTTTGTCCCATAAAAACTAAATAATCATTGACTGAAAGCGTTTCTTTTCAGTTCTATAATATACATACATAATATTTAAAAATTCACTTGGAAATTTCAAGAAGACGTACGGTCAATTTAATCAAACATTATAGCTGCGTGTGATCTTCATTTGTTGTACATTTTTGATAATTATTGATAAGCTGTTTGGACACATCTTTCATCGCTTTGTCATGGCTTTATGTGTAGTTCTGATAAAACTGTTATGATCCCACGGTATGGTTGCGGAAGATATTGGTCCCAAATGTGATTGATAGTGGAATAATCTCTTAGGTAATTCGAGGATGGTTTGTAGGGAAGAATATGTCGCAGAAACTATATTGAAAGAACTTTTGAGATTGATTTTATTTATACTGCATGTTATAATTAACAGAGTCGTGTTGATACAGTGATTGCAGTTGGTCGAGTAGACGGAATTGTAGGTATAATATGGGTATTTATAGTTTTTAGATTTGGGCGTTGTCCCATTTCCTGCGTTTGTCGTCAGTTCCTGTCCCTGGGTGGGCAATTCCTATTGCCCAGGTTTTCTGTACGTTTTTAAATTCCTCATATGGTCACCTATTATATTTTTATTAATTATTTTAATTAGAGTTTTGACTGTCTTGTGTGAATTCTTATAAATATTATGAAATTTATAATTTGTATTATTAGTTCTTTTAATGGGATATGTATTACAAAACGACGTATTTTGCTGGAATGATTTCTTAAATCTGAATATTAGTCTATTTCTACTTTATCACTGGTAAATGGTTATTGTCAAATTGTAAACTGGAGATTTAGAAATAAACTGAAAGATTTAAAACCTCACACGAAAGTAATATTTGGGCACCAAATCGTCGCCAAGGAATGACGAAGGAGCGTAAAAATCTTGCAGTGTAAAGTTTTATACAAATATAGTTTTACACAGCAAACAAAATTGTTAAAAAGATGACTCTTATATGAGGGGTCTATTTCCAAAGTGAACTTATTCCACTTCAACAAATTTCTGGCGAATTCCAAAAACTGTTTACGGTCGATATTACATATTTTTTTGTGATATCCATTACGTACCAGTTTTATATATTGTATATTTCATTCCTATTTGGCGTAGAAAGTTATGTAACCTCTGGGAGGAGGCGAGTCAAGCTGAATGTCTACATGGCGTTACATGGAAGGGGGGAGGGTAAAAAACGTAAAAAAACTGTCTAAATGTCATTTTGTAAAAAAATACGATTTTAAAAGAATTGTTATAGTCTTACATAAGTATGTAAAACAGTTGCATTTTGCGCCAAATTATGTTTTCTGCGGCAAGACGTGATTGCAAATAATAACCTGGAGGTTGATCCAGCAAGCGAGGAGATGAGCGGCCCATGTAATGTGATGCGGTGATTGTTTACTCGTATTTACATAATATGAGAGAGGGATAGTGAGACAATTACATAGTAATAGTATATTTACAGTTTATATATGTAGTAATTAATTACCTTCAGTAGTTTCTTCTCAAATGATGATCCACGCGAACAATAAAAAATTTAAATGACACACTACATAAAAAAATATTTTTAAATACAGTAATCAAACACGACACTGAACACATTTATTGTATATGATATTATACTGACAGGTAAATAATAAGTGTGTAACTATTTTTTTAAAATTATTTACAAATACATTATTTATTTTAAAAGAAATAACATTTAAATACTACTTTATTATTATTAAATATATAAACTATTACTGGCCACAAACGCATTATTTACTGTTGTCAATCACATCGTTTGCGTATTTTTCTACTTTTTGTTTATTTCTATGGTTAATGTTCCGTTTTAATTTTATACTGGCTACTCACTCATGATTTGTTTTTTATGGGTACAATATGTTCCCGATAATGTTGAACTTATAATACGTCCAAGGTGATGAGAGTCATTGGAATTTTCACACATAACGGCGTCGTTGAATATTACGGAGCACAGGTTCTTTTCATATAGATACTTTTTAAACATTTCTTCTGATAGAAGTATTATTTGATTTTAACACTCTAGTCTGTAAGAAATCCAATTAATTGTTAACTGTACCTGTACAAATTTATTTAAAAAAAAAAACAATATTAACTTAATATAATAAAAGTGTCCGTCGACGTATGTTCATTAATAATGGATTCGCAGAATCGTACATTTTTAAAAATAGAATATCAAAGATGCCCGGTGGAAAAAATCCGCATCAGAAATTGATAATATATTTTTATTTTATATGGCTGGCAATTTTATATAAAAATAATACTTCCAATTTCAAAATACGAAAATGATATCGGTCCTAAAAATGCAGAGAAATACAAAATGTTATTATGTATAAAAGATGTTTACCGCACCGTTTCTCAATTAATCATTGTAAAAATCATCATCAATCAATGATTGTCAGGATTATAAATGTCGCATTGCATTCTTGTGTCTACAATATTACTATAGTAGTTTTATTAACTCCAACCATGAACATCGGAAATTAGAAAAAGTGTTTGAGCTGTATGGCGCATTTGAACTCGTATGTGAAAAAAATGACGCATGGTATGTAAAAGGATGGCTACCCATGTAATTTAGCGGAACTAGCAATACTTAATTAATTTAATCATAAATAATATTTTCTAAATTTGCAAGTATTATTATAGAATTCTTAAAAAATTTAGATTTTAGAACTAATATAATTTATATGCATATCGACCGTGTTTAGGCAAAGCGGATTAACCCGATAAAAAAAATTTACAAGAGACCAAAAAAACCTGTTATAATGATATTTAGTAAAAGTTACATTAACACAAACTTGAAATGGATGATAACCAATAAACTGGTGTTGTATTTTTCTGATATGATAATTTAAAAACTTATTAAAAGAAAATCATTAAAATTGAGGGTTATGGTTTCTTCCTTTCCACACAAACTTAGTAGGATGTTCTTTTTTCAACATCTAAAGCTTAATGTCGATAACAATTTTTTAACAGAAGTGTATTTAGATATGTACATTGTGATTCTCAAATAAAAGTGATTTTCAAAAAAATTTATGGTTAAGCTCTTTTGCCTAAACAGGGTCGATATGTATTATAAATTGTTCTCCCTGGATTACAAGGAAACATATATTAAATATGGAGAATTATATATAATATTCGCGTGATGTGGTTCTTTCTAATACTGGAATATAGTGTACAAATAAAATAATGTACGAAACAAGACACTATGCTCAAATTACAAGTACATATATATAATAATGAATGAATTTATAAAGTTCTGACTAAAAATTGAGTACGGCAGCAGCCTCTAATCAAAGAAAGGCTTAAAAAAATAATGTCTTATTTCGGAAATAGTGTAGGATACGAAAAAATCAGGTTGCATGTGATAGTCTAAAGCCTCGAGTCCGCGCAAATCAAAAATATAACTCATATATTCCCCGGAAACATGTCGAATGTGTAAATTATAAAAATCTTGTTTTATGACATATTGCAAATTGTGTTAACGGACTGATATTCGGGTGATAGTTCTGTACAGTTATAACAGTGTGTTGAAGTTAATATAAACGTTATTTCGTACGGTAAGTTCGTGGTAGACAAAGATTAAACATAAGCACTGCAGAGAGAGTACAGCAGTGCTCCAACGGTTTATCGTCAGTGCAAAATATTCAGTATGGGCAGACACTTTCGAAAAACATATTGAATTAAATTTTATTATAAAGAATCTGCAGAATAGTATATTTCATACAATTTTAATATGTAAACACTATTATAAAGATGTAGGTAAATTTGAGCGTTATTACTGTACATTTATCTGTTAAGTTCTTTCTCTTATTCATTATTTTTCCTTAATATATTTTACTATAGCGATTATTCTTGTGAAATGTTTTGTATGGTAATGGCCGAATACTCGACTAATATATCTAAATATTTGCCGAGGTTTCTCGACAGATACTTCGTTAATCATCGTTGTTAAGATAATAACTATAAACGTATTACTATATATATATTGTATTTATCATGTTACGACCTCGTCGACTACATTTCATTTCAGTTTCAAATTAGTGCTTAAGTCAATATATAATATTACTTCGTAATAATTCGTGTTTTTGTTCATTTATTTCTGAACGCTGTCGCGTATGAGTTGAAAAAAAGTTTTTGTTTTATTATTTACAATTCTGTACCTGGGAGGTAAACTATATTATGTTAATTTTTGGGGAAAAGTGTATTTCGATATACCGTAGTATATTTTGCGAGGCTCTCTCTAGTTATATGCTCAATAATGCTCTAATCCTACGAGAAAAGAATATAACGAAAGGAATATTACACCATGTTATATATTATCCGAAGAAAGGAACACCACGATTTTGAACAGTCATAGTGAAAAAGTGCCATTTTTATATAGAGTAGTTTCCTCCACATGTAGAGAATTCTTCTATGAACTTTCATTGTTTTGCGTAAAATTTCGAGCATGGAGTACTGTTATGAAAGAACATTTTTCTGAAACGGATTAATCTACGTTACATTAATTTTCATGAGAATAGTTTCAAATTTATGAACAGCCTTACGGATTAATTAACATAACCCGATGTATTGCATAGGATTTCATTAAAATAATTTGAAGTCAATATGATATGAACAATGTAATATATTCATTTTGAATAATTGTCAAAAAAGTTTATTCATTAATATATTACAATTGCTGTATACAAATAATAAATATACGAGTATTTTATTCATTGTCACTTGAAGTACATACATCTATACTTCTTCAAAGAAAATTTTGAGTGGACACATAAATTAGCATACAGAATAGCACTATATATAGTTAAGTTACATCGAAAAAAAAACAGCATCTGTGATTAATTTTCACGCATTGGATATGTCTATTTTTTCGCGCTCCCATATTAAGCGTCCATACTTCTGGACAGGTCAAGATAGTGTCAGTGAAAAAGATTTCATTTGAGATATTTTTGAAGCGGTTTTGTGACATAGTTTTGTTGTATTATCAAACCTCTAGTTTTACTTTTGACAATGTGGAGATTGTTGATAGAACCTGTCACAAAAATTCTAAAATCTGTAGTGTTATAATTAAGTGTAAATTACTAGATAATGATTTGACTAAGTGCACGAATACAATATTCATTCAATACGACCTTTAACACCTAGAACCTACAAATGAATATATAATCCAAGTAAATTTATATTATAGTATAACAGGCACATGGCGGTTAAGTTTGAAAAGCCGAGGCGCCGTCGGCAACTGGTTTTGTAACTGTTTTGGGCGCATCTTCGCTGTTGGACAACGCAAAAAATAATATATACCAGCAGTATATAAATGTGCTCTTATATAGAAATCAAATGTTTGCTATGTAGTAGTTAGTATTAATACGTGTATCGCGGATATTCGAGAACATGGCGCCAGGAAGATTTACTAGCAGTGAAGAGAAGTCTGCGGTACTTGAATATATTAATACGATACTTATAATCTGTTCATTCGATTCAGTAAAAATGAAAAGTGCATCAATTTTGACAAAAAACGATACAGTTTATAAATAAAAAATCTGGTTTATTAATTAAGTTGCATTGATTACATTCAAATAATTTACAAGACGAGATCAGTACACCCATCCCTCGACTTACGGAATTAATTCGTTCCTAAAAGATAATCCATAAATCGATTTTTTTTTTATATTGTTATATTCAGAAGGCGATTTAGCTTTTTAAAAATCCCTACCCAGATCAATCAATGTAGTAAGCAGTATTCGATTTGAATGATTTTCTTTATTGTCACTTTAGTATTCAGGTTTGATTTAGTATAGTTAATTGTATTATAATTTTTGTTTTAATGATAATTAAATAAACGATACTTCTTAGTTACAAAAAAATAAAAAAATTAAATACAAGATACAATTAGAATATGGACGGACGACAAGCGTGTTCTAGGTGTAGCTCATAGTCTTTCTGAATATTCTCTTCATCCAGTATTGGACTTTTATATCAGTTTAGTAGGTCAACGTAATGACATACTTTCAATTATATCGGGCGTGGTTTCCAGGAAGAATAATATTATTGTCCTCAATAGTTCATTTACATCCTTTATTTTAATGTTATTTAGTAGACCTATATATGTTATTAATAAGTCATGTTCCAAATAAGTCCTCTGTGGTACTTTAATGGTGTATACAGACGGGTAAGGGCCATAACAATATGTATAATATATAAAATGTACGTGATGCGTTCTATGATAAAAAAAAGACAATTACCCTGTGCAGGACCATGGACACGCAAATGCATCCGCTCAAAATTCGAGTTGAAGATGTATAGACGTATATGTGCGTCAAGCACTAAGCAATAACATACTCGTATATATTATTTATGCATCAAATAAATATTGACAATAGTATTGCATACATTTAATACAATTTAAAGCTAAATTAATGATAAAACTTTCACCCAATTGTGCAATCGTAATTAAAAAACTCACCCTGGAGAGGTTAATACATGAAATATATGTTTGAGAAGGTCATCAATTTATTGAAAAATAATGTAGTAATGACAATAAATGTACAATATACCGTATTTCATGATTATAAGACGCACGTTTTGGTGTCTCTGAACTTGGAACGCGTCTTACAACACTTGGGATAGACGAAAAAAATTAAAACCTCAATGAACCTTAAAGAATCGTAGTTGTGGACTGACAATCATCCGTAACACCTCATGTTATGATTAAAAAAGCACCGCCATCAAAAAATGCTGTAAGAGTGTCGGCTACTTGGAAGATAATTTCAGGGACAGTATTGGAATATTCTTTCAAAAAATCCTGCATCACTAACGCTCCTGATGGTACAGAAGATGACATTTTGTGGAAAGACGTAGACAACGAATGTGAGTTGAAAAGTGATTCAGAAAAATCGAACACTGAATTTGGAGTACTCTCAGACTTTGATGATGATATTGCAGATAAATGCAGTGATAGTAAATAAATAATATATTACTTCTTATTCGATTTATTTTTAACGTAGCCCTGGCCTTCAATATTATACAATACATAACAGTTTCAATCGCTAATAAGCAAAAAGGCTAAAAGATTTGAGTGATCTCTTATAATAATAATAATGCGATCTTTGTGCAACCGTTTTATTTGTTGAATTCTTGTGCTAAATGTATATATGCAATTAAATACAACATATAATGTATTAAAATTATAGCCGTATTCCTTGTATTTCACTTATTGTATACATTATTTTATATTTCCACAGATGACAAATATCACAAGCGAATTATCGGCCGGATATTTGAGGCTTGACTGGTTATTATTTTTTTATTGGCGATAATTCAATGTTTTCAACCATTTCGACTCGATATTTAAAAGAAAATAAACATAAGTATACGGCGAACATGAAAGTTCGATGAGAAATAACCCTGAAGCCGTACATCCCTGATATCGTTCGATCTGACAGTGTTTAAAATGTAAACAAAGGGCTATAACGCCCCAAAGTTTACGCCCTGATAAAATGACAATGTATTGGTAATTTTCTTCCATTGTCAACTTATATTAGTTGATTGTTATCTTATTAACCGCGGTTTATTATTAAATTTAACAGATTTTTTTGCGAATAGGTTTCCTACCGAACTATTAGTAAAATAGTAGAGATTCATAACCTGCAAACAGTTTACGCGTTTGTATCCATTTTTTTTTAGATGCAATATAAAATTATTTTTCATGTGTAATCAATGTGTCTGAATGAAACTAAGCAATATGTACACAACGAAAGAGAAAACATTGCAAAAAATCTCGCAAACCACACCTAAACGAGCGCTGGCAATAACAGATATGTCACAGTTTCTAACCATGGAATGATAACTTATTAAATTAATCCACCATTCCTTCACGACACATTTTTTATCACGATATTTTCACTGGTAAATAATAGCATAACACACGCACTCGTATAATAGGAATAATAAATGGAAATAACGATTATAATTAGATAAATGACTGTCATACTAAGTTAAAGTTTTCGTTCTCCAAGGGCGTGTTGGTTTCACAACATAGAACTTACCTTGTAAAACTACAAAATATCTCAAAATATTAAACAAACAAACTTAACATAAAATCTCCTGCAATTTGTAATTTAGAATATTAAATTTTAGATAATATTCGTTTTTAACAACAAAAAACGCCAAACGCCACATATCGCGACTGAATAGCCGTCGTTAAAATGTTTACGTCGCCCTGAAACACACAAAGAATATTACGCCGAATATGAAACTACAAAAACATGAATTACATTTTCAAGAACTTATAGATATTTTAAAGGAAATGACACAACTGTTTTTCGATTATTTTGTTCAATTTCCGTAATGTTTACGCAAACAAGAAGTGACAAAAGAAAGTTTCGCAGCACACGAACAGCTGTCAACTTTACTATAGAGTAAGTAATAGAGTATTGTAAGGTTATGTTTTACTCTATGGTTCAGACAGCGCACGCAAAACAAAGTCCGCAGATTTAGATTCAAAGTTATTTCTTGGTTTAATAGCTATTGCGAAAAGGCCAAATTATTTTTAGAATTTTATTAATTTATTCTATTTTATGTTATACACAAGTAATAAAAAAATCACACATTTTAATTCGTTATAATACATATTTTAGATATATTTATTTATCAATAATCAATCAAAATTACATTTGAGTTATACATTTTAGATTTAATTAAGATGATAGGTATGTATGTAGATTTTAAAATAAAAACGGACTGCAAACAAATTAGGTAATAAAAAAGTTGTTATTATATTCATCGATATTCATAAACAAACTCCAAAATGTGATTTTGACAATAAGTAAAGTACCTAATCAATACTCGTAACATATTTTTTTATTCTCATTATGAATTTTGTACACTTTCTTACTTGCTAAAGAACTCTGTCATTAAATTTTTGAAATTATTAAGTTGTGAGACATGGTATTTGTTAAGTTCAAAAGCCACGATCAAATTTATTAAGAGTTAAGACCAAATAAATCATATCAATCCAAATACAATCGTCAACCAATTGTTGTTATCATTTGAACACTTGAAACATTTGGATAAATGGTTTGTTCGATTATGATTATTATTCTCTCAAATAGTTTCGTATCTTTGATTAACTTTCGCCAACGAGCAGTGGTGCTACAACAATATTTTACATGCCAAAGTGGTACATGTGTGAAAAATGGCTTATAAATGCCTCCGAGGTTGAAATGCAAAAGTGTGTAGTAAATAATGATAGCTCCAAGCCAACGTCGATTCCATTTATTCCAATTGATCGTAAGTAAGCATGAACAAATTCGGGCAATCGATTTATTTTAATTGCAACTTGCTTGCTTAAGGCGGTCATTATTATTTTGACTTTTATGTTAAGTAGCCGTATACACTATGGCGGTCTTTAA
>JAPMAE010010476.1:0-10164 GCA_036584705.1 Rhyacophila sp. 25_7 | reverse complement strand
TTCAGCACCTGTGCACCTTTCTATAAATACCTGCCGCAGCGAATGTGTTAAAAGACAAAAAAAGACTACTTATATTGTTAAACACATTTAAAATCTAAGTTCAACTAAACGCATAATTTATTTGACTATTTCTTCGTTGCATGTCTTTACATGTCGGTAAGATAACGTCATAAGAACTTTAAACTCAAAGTTTCCAAATAGCAATACGTTTATATTGTAGTGTTTAAGCCTAAAACTTAATAAACTTTTCTATAGTGTTAAGTATCATACAGGAAAAAGATTTTTGCGGTATTTTTTTATTATTCGCTCATTCCATTGGTTCAACGTCATGGCTTAAAATATACATGAAATTTGAATTCATTATTCACAAAGTCTCAAGCATACATACATGCGGTTAACTAAACTACTGTAGGCAATAAAGATGCATTTTACGAGTATATTTCATTAATATATTATAACTTAGTGACATTTTAACATAAATATCTGCGCTATCCAATATTACTCATATAATTATGAAAATTAATATTGCATGCTATATCCAGTTATATAATTATGGTATAAAATATAACAGATACAGAAATTATATGAAGTATTCAATCAATTTTAATAGTTATTAATTGCATTTTATACAAAAAAATCTGGAACAATCTGTATAACGTAATTATAAACAGTGTGATACCCGTATTATGATAAATATGAAATTTAAAATGCGACACAATTAAACCATGAAAGCATTCAATAAACAAGTTACAATAGAAGTCAATGAAAATTTCATAAAGGGACATAATAAAGACATTATTAACGCCCCTTTGACATGCCTAAGAAGTGTGAAATATGCAAAAAAGAATTGGACACTTCAAGAAAACACAATGATCAAAAAGAAATAATAAGTCCATTTGAAACATATTGAGATTCGATTGTTTGATTTAAGGGATCCATTGTATTTTATATTTCTTATTTATTGAAAAACCTTCGTGAAAATTGGTGAAAAAAATAACGGCCGATATTTTTATTTAAAACCTTTATTGCAAAATGATTGCTGATAATTGATTATAAAAAAATATTTCTCTCTAAATGTTTTTTGAAAAAACTATAAAAGAATTGACTAAGTATAATATTATTTACCTTTTATTTGCATTAAAAATAGCGGCTGGCAAGAGAGGGCTTGAAAAAGCTTGCACGATCCTCTGGTTAAATTAAGAATATTATTATTGAAACTTTTGTTTCTATCACTGATAAGTATATTTTTTAGCCATTACTATTAATTATTCTATTGCTTATTCCGTATTTGAATATTTTTTTTATTATTTCATGTCTGCTCCAAGATGACACGTGGAATATTCACAATGTAAAAACTGTCAAACAGTTGTTGTTTACGAGTAATTATTGGATAAACCATTTTGGGTCTAAGGTCTGGATAGAAATATAAATGAAAACATAATTAAAAACAAGTTGCGACCATCACGGGATTCCAACTGGGTTGAACGTACTGAGTTATATAATATTGATCGATTTAATAATGATGAGGTATTAGGGTTATTATCGGTTTAATTAATAATGATTAAGTTTAAAAATATACTCCCTTCCTTTTTTATCTGAAGAATCCGCCATGTGAAAGTGGAGATTTACAAATCACAAGTTGGCTTCACTCAACCGCCCAATATCGGAACTATAATAACTGTCCCTACTTGCCTATTCACATGCTAATCTTCAGGAACTCAACCGATTGGCCCTGCAGATTAGATGCGAAATTGAAACGTGGGTAGTTGTTTTAAGTAAGCCCAGTTAACAAACTAAATTGGATTTTATGGAAACCATTTAGAATACTGAAATAATAACACAGTTTATAAAAATATTTTCTCATACATTTTTAAAAAGTTGTGGCTAGTTTTGTTAGTGACAAAAGTCGCCACTTACTGTTTTTATCATTTAAATATAACAATGATTCTTTTTTTTAAAACTACGTCATGCCTCTTAGCCAAACCATATGGACATCACATTACTCTGCATGAGTGTGGTCGCTGGTCAGTATTCTTCTATCCTCCAATGTCATGCCGGCGTCTCGTAATTCTGCCGAATATATCCTGTACATATATAGTATTCAGCAACCTCCCGGATGACGGAACCCAGTTGTGATTCAAGCCAAATTCAACGCCTTATCTTCACTTTGGATGTGATGGGAGACTAGATGGTCTGTTTTCTTGTCACTCTAGTTCGCGTATATAACCACAAAAGCCTTGGACAACAATGATTTACCAAATATTAATATAATTTGAAATTTAAAAAAGGCCACGGTTACGTATAATATAAGCTGATCAGTGGCAGATCCTCAAAAACCTGATCTCTTAAATAATGGTAGCATTGTTTCTTAGACTTCATTTAGATTTGGTATTTTAAATGATTAAGTAATTCCAAAGTACTTAGAGTATGATCATTTTGGCATATATTTCTTACTTTAATCTTTTTCCAATAATATTTAGTTCTGTTTACTATGTTCAACGTGCATCGTTTTGTTTTACGTTAGTAACATATATTTTGGATATTTCCTATACATTGTATTTAAATAATATACTATTATAATCATTTTACTTACTCGTATGTATCTATAAAAGTTAATTTTAATATGCTCGTACGTTCACCATGTTGACTTAGATGGTTGGAATAGTTATACACCATTGACATTTGAACAATGACTTACCTAAATACGCAATAATAGAGAAATAATTGTTGCAAACCGTCGAGCTATGTAGCTTATAATAGTTTCGTATTATGTCACATAAAGAGATCATTTTCATCTCATTGATCCTTTATTATAAAATCTTTTTCAAAAATCTGTCAATACCTTAACTTAGTATCGTACCGATTTGCTAAATTCAGTGACGTAGACACATATACATATAAATCTAGATATGTATTAGATTTTTGTTCACTATTTCTTCATTTATACATTTGTATTATATATATTTAAATACAAAAAAAATACTGAAAATTTACTATGAATATGACGAAAGGCTTGAAAATAAATCTGGAATGAAACAAAACTAAAGCTTTGATAATTCATAGCAATGCAAACTAATACTTAGTAAACTAATTTATAACTATGATAAGTATAAACATTTTCTAATACCCGTAAGTTGCTCACGTAGGTGAGTGAAGAGCGCATCCGACTCACGAGCCAATGGTTTAGCGTTGAAATTCCATAGCTGGCAAAAATTGCATGAGTTTTTTCATGTGCATTTGAAACTAGGACATGGACCAAATGAATTATTTATTACTCCTTAAAAATGTCAAAATATTCTTTAAAGTATGTATGAAAATCTATATGCTTCGTTTCGAAATTAACACTTCATGTAAAATATATATTACCACCTTGTGAAATATTGGGGTTCTGACGAAAATCATTGTAGAGTCAGAACCACCCCAAGGGTCGTAGTTTTATGCCCACCAATATAATTTTATGTTAATTGTTCACACTGTTATCAATGTTTTTCTCAGCAAAAAAATATTTTGGCATAATTGAAACATTTATCTTAGAGTATAATTACTATGATAAAAAAATCGTATTGTTTACAATATAAAAAAATATATAGAAGGAGCCTGTGAATTATTTTTTTCAATTGCTGAATAATAAATAACATATTTACCCTACGGCACTTTTTTTTAGCTTTTGTATCCTATTACAGTGACCATGCACACCATATCGATATTTCTCCTTACCCATTTGGCCAATAACTTTTAACCGTTTTAAAAGCAGATGTTAGTAATGAGCTTGTACTAATGGAAAAATAACAACCACTTCTTTGTAAAATGGGTACCTTTTGTTAAATATTAAGAATGACAACTGCATTTTTTTTATTTTTCTATCACCTCAAAATTAAATTATTTTCACAAAAGGTGGCGCTTGTGCTTTGTAACTTACTGTTTTGTAACGTTAATAAGTGTTTGAAATATAAAAAGTGATTATTGAAATTTACGCTGGTCACACACTAGTTTATCAACTACTTCGTAAAGATCGCTGCATTATTACGTTAAAGACCTCAACGGTAGGACAAGCAAGAATAAAGCACATGTTATAATACAAACAAATATAATGAATATATCTTTGCCGCTCTTCTAGTCTTAACATACCGAATAGCATAAAAAATTAACATAAAAGATATTTTACTGTCCGGTATGCAGTGAATATAATCACAGAGGTATTGCATTTAATACGGTATTTAGTATTCAAAAAACGTTTCAGTTTTATTCCCAGAATCGTTTAGCAAGATATAACGTCATCACTTTGTGTGCAATTCTCATTTATACTAATAAAATGTTTAAACAAATAGCTACTTATGTCCTACAAAGATTTACGTGATTTTCGAATAGGTACCTATCACAAAATTAAACGCTTCCAGCACATTGGCTAAGAATATTAAACGCGTGGGTCGTATGCTATTATTACTGTAAAAATGACAAACCCAATTTTAGCTGGAATAATTGTATGTCAAAAATATTATTAAAATAAATGTCAAAATTCCAATTTAATTAAAATTGTTCAATATTTGGATGAAATGAATGAAATACAGTGTTTTTTCACAAGTACTTCTATGTCGAATAAAATGTCTTTTTATGCAACTTTAAATATTGTATTATTATTTGTATTGCCCCTGATGAGATACACAAGCCATGTGCTTTTTATCACAAATCTAACGTGACAAATACAGAATGTAGCGCATTTTTGTCTTTTAATGCTTTCAATGCTAAGAACACGCCTAGCGTGTCCATACAAATTAAATAGTAGCGAGATCGACACTGGACTCATGTCCTTACAAATAATAACATGCAAATTACTAAAAATTGTTTAGTGGCTAATATTTCTTATGCGCAATTAAACAATACTTCGATTTCGAACACAATTAGCTATTTGGCCAATACTGAACGATGTGTTTTATACGTTATATGTAATAATTAATATTATTGATGATTTCTTTATTTTGTTTTTTTTCATCACTTAAGCGCTAGACGTTCTATATATTATACTACTTAACAATATGCCTTTACATGGTTAATACTATTTAGTGTAAAATAATGAAAAGGTTCAAATTTTGATGTTTTTATTTCATGATCAAGAAACTCATTCTTTGAGAGCCAATGTTTCGACACATATTAATTATTTTTTCTGTTGTTTAAACATAAAAAAATATAAAGAAATAATCAATAAAATTCGTTTTGATTGAACTTTGAAATGGGCTTGTGAGTTGATATTTTCCGTAATTATATTTATTAAAAAAAAAAATATTGTAAATTACATAAATATTTTTTATTTTTTTATTGTTATTATACGGAAAAGTCCCCATGTCGTAATTATATTATAAACCATTACTCAAAATAATTTGATATTCGCGGTTATTTTCTCAAAAATTAATAGTATTTAAAAATACTATTAAGTATTCACACTATAAAAATCTTTTTTTAAATTCTTGAGTCTTAAAAATAATTTAAATATAATTTGAATTTTTTTTTTTTATTAAATTAAATATTCCAAAATATTTAATGTGTACTTTAGTAATAACTGTACATTAGAAAAACTTGTATTGTGTTATGCTGGCATGATACAATATCTATTTTTTTATGGCAGCATCGTAATATAGTCACTAAAATAGATAATAAAAAAACATTTACATTATGTACAGAGACATACAGAAGTTGTGAAAAAAAATCTTACAACAATATTGTTTATGTATTCGTAAATATCAATATAATTGACGATACTTGGAGTTGATAAAAATACTTAGATACATGACATATTAAAAATTAATACCGCTTGAAATCAATGTTTTATTATGAATTTATGTAAAAAAATAATTGATTTTATTTAATACACTTTTCAAATTTTTTTATTTCGAAAGAATCTTTTAGACAAATTTGAATTCAATTGAAACTGACGTGACTTTTTGGTAGGTAAATATTAGTCACTACCACTAGAAGAAATATACAATAACTAATTGTATAAATTTGACAAGCATTTACCAATTTAATAAAATTATGTGGGGTATATATTTACAAAACTCATTTTTAGGTTATATTTTTGAGAAATAATGACGTAGATAGTAATCTTTTCGATTGGTCAAATATTTTAGAAGCCTAGTTCTGAAGTACTGATACTGTAGTATACAAAATTATTATACGTTAAACTATATTATACGAAACGATGCTAAAAAAACCACATACTTTACCAAATACTTTACGATATTATTCGATACTTTTGAATGAACGTATTAAATAGAAAATAATGACGCAATTTTTATTGATTTTCGAAAATGTGTATTATTAACGGTCTTGAAAGTACAATATATATTGATCTGAAATATTGCAGAGTAATTGATTATAAAAGCCGTTTTGTATGTTTTTAATTACGCGGCCAGTTTAATTTTGATAAATGGAAGTAAGCTGACCGGATGAAAAATATCAATAAAACAATATATCAACAAAAGTTGAATGCTACATTAGAGTAATAAATCTTGGCTTCTGACAGTACCAAGAATCATTTTAATAATACGCTACCCGTAGAATATTTTAAAACCGTATCACGTACAAAATTCAAATTAATACATTGATAACATCGCTTAAGTCGTCAATCTGATACCAAAATAGGATACTGTTAGTGCGTTCAAAATATTTTTATTCAAATCTATCAGATATAGGTAATTGACCGATCATGTGCATGTGTAAATATCCTATATTATAAATAAAAGATTATTGTCATGTGATGTGTTTATATATATTCGTTGTACTGAAACTTTTTTTATATAAAAAAAGGAAAAAAATCTACAAAAACTATACTGGCATATCAATAAACATTAGCAACAAATACTGAACATATTCAAGTAAAACTAAAACTCTAATTTTACAAAAAAAAGATTTTGTTTTTTAACAATTGTTTGAACGGTCATCACATTCAACAAAAGATAAAATGGTATTTTGAAATTTGTTAGTTAAAAATTCATTGTACTCTGATTTGATTTATTATACAGAATGATTCAATAAGTTTATTATTTTGAAACTAAAATATATATTTATTAAAAATCTAAAAACTACAAAATTACGCCATCTAATAATTTAAAAAAATTACAAGAAAATGTCCCTTGATTGAAAAATATTATTTTGATGGCTTCATATTTTCACATTGCGATATCATAATATTTATTATTTATGAAACTTTCGATTAATATTAATTCATATTATTATTATTGTTATTTCCATATCCATTTTAATGTGGAGTGTATACAATTTTTAACAGATTTTTTACGAGTAATAAATGTCAATTAATTACTCAACCGATTCAATTGTTGTCGCTATGCGCTTACCTACCGAAACTGAATACATATAATCTCACTAACAAACAAATATATATGACAGGCTTTTTATGGCTTATGATTTTTTAAATTTTGAATCTCTTGATTTAAAAAAAAATATTATTTATACAATTGCATTTATAATGGCATAGAATAATTTTTTGTTTAGATAATACAGGTTTTCAAACTAATGTAGACATTTTCTATGATATCTAAATATTTGAAAACATTACATTTGAACAAGCGAAGTTAGATATTAAAATAATAATTCTTACTAGTTAATTATATATAATATATAAACATATAGAAATACAATTAAACTACTCTTATCTATAAAAAAAAGACTTTCTGTTGTATACTTGTCAATTAAATTAAGCCATTTTAGTGTACTTCTTGTTTGAAAATAATTTTAGTGAACATTTTAGACTTTTTAAAAATTGTTCCACGGCTTCCACATACCAATTTTCATCCATACCTATAGTATTTACGCAAGCTCAATTTACCACCCGCAAGGTATTTTTTTATGGCCGTTTCAAAGTGTTGACCCCTGGTCCATCCAGCCAGCTCTAACTATCAAGTCATCAAGTATCTTAAGCACCACAGAGTAAACGAGATCACTCATTTTGACGTCGAAAATAAACACATAGCTCATTTAAATATGCCCCCCTCTAGGTTGGACGTACAACCGCTATACTTTAATAATGGCACAAATCCATTTTATTTCGAATGAAATTACACTTACAATATATTTTTAAATCAGTAATAAATTTAATTACTTTTTAAACACGGTTTCATTTAGCTAAATTATAATTTATTTATTTTAAAAGTATATAAATATAAAAAAGCCAGTCGTTTTATAATTTAAATTTGTAGCAACACCACGGATAAATTATTTTTATAAAAGTGCTAATACAAACACTTACTTCAATAATTTAGATTTTTAAATTTATTTCTAAAATTATCAAATAAATCGATAAATATTAAAACCAAAATATCATACTTATATTAAAATATCTGTAAGAAAACACCAAAATTCTTCGAATAATTTGTCAATAAAATAATCATCAAATTAGTAATGTCGATGTTGCTTACGTTATGTAATAAGACACAAACCCATTTAAAAAAATGTAGATTGCAGGAAAGTTTTGCTTGTTTTCTTGTGTTTTAAAGTTTATTAGACGGATGTTGGAGAAAAATCTCTGAATTAATTGACTACGGTAAAACATAATTAATCATGTAACTATCTAAAAGTTTGATAGCCAATTATAAATAACTATGAATACAAAAAAAAATTGATATAGAAACCTAATTTGACTATTTAACTGTATACTTTGATGCTATTAGCGTTATTTAGGTTCTCAATATTATGTGCCATAAAAGTATTATTAATATTATTTTATAGTATTATAAATGTGTACTTTTTCATTATTTACAGTACCAAAATTTGCTATAAATTATCGTAGATAATGTAATACGAGTTTTATTCTTTTTTATTGTGTAGAGTATGATATTTACAAAATTCTTTTTAGTTATATGGCGTTAGAACTATACGAAATTAGTACGTGGCTCAATTCGAGTGAGTTAAGACATCTACGCTAGCATTTGCGTCCTGTCCATCAACTTATTATAAATTCAAACTCAAACTTTTGACAAACGAGTTAATTTAACATGTTTAAATATGATGTTGTCACAAATTATTGTATAGTGCATGAGCTGGAACGGACAAATAAGACATCACGAACAATGATCCTTCAGAGTAGGTACAAATGGAAGATGATTTAAAAATTATTAAGTCATTCATAATATAGTGTCTGATTACATAATGATTAAGCGTACCAATTTATGTTTACTTATGACTTATTCTAAGACGAATAGGCTCAACATGGTGGTCGCTAATATATTATGACAGGGCTATATAGTATTGCGTAATTTCTGCTTTGATATGATGTTATAGTAACGGTCTATGGTTTCTGAGTCGAATAGTAGTTGTATACACGTGTCAAGAGTATTATAAAGTTCACCAAGTATATAAAAATAGGCATAATATTTCATTGTACTGAGTTAAATATTACCCTTGGTAGATGAGTGGACAATTATGTGGTTGAGAGTCTAAAGTTATGAGTTTTTCCGGGTAGGATATTTTTTTTTAACTGTTTGTTTATTTGTACCTCTAGCTAAAATATTTCATTAAACTCGAAAAAACTAACTGTTAGGAGAGTCTTCATACTATAATAATCTTATATGCTCCATCATGGATTATATCGGCGGAATTTAAGTAGATTTATGTATAACTTTTCCATAATATTTCTCTATATTTATACGTTTATTAACATGATATCCATATTAATATATTTATAACGATGTGATATTAGACTATAAACACCATTGTTATAATTATTTGTATGATAAATATTATTTATATAGGTAACGGGGTTTAATGTAATCCATGGAAGTTTTTGTTCTAAGTTTTAATTTTTTTAAGCTATCGGGCATTTTGCATTTGTGGCCTAATCCTCGATCCACCATTTGGGACACGAAGGTCTTAAGCAAATTACTTTAAGAACTTGTACAACTTTTGCAAAGGTAGTCAAATCAGTTGCCATTTTCAAGATTTGCGGCATTTTATGTGAAACAATTTTGCGTATTCTCCCAAACTCATTCATCGTCTACGAGTTTAGATGGCCGGATTGATTGACTTATAAGCATACCAGATGCACAGAGTACAACATACCACAGAGGGTTAGATTACCAGAAAACAATTTTATAATCATCTATATATCTATCTATCTTCTATCTATATATATAAAAATGAATGTCTGTGGCTATG
>JAPMAE010010453.1:0-10174 GCA_036584705.1 Rhyacophila sp. 25_7 | reverse complement strand
TGACTCAGATGCATTATCCACTCACCTACCAGGGTGACAAGAATGTTGTTATTTAACTATGATACATTTACGAGTATATCTTGAAAGCACGGTGACTCAGACGGGCAAATCGTGTTATCAGGTTCAATACGTCTAAAGCTCTCAATCAAGTATTTGAAGTAACGCCAGTAGACACTAATTCTCTCGGTTTCGCAATAATAAGATGTAGAAAAAGGTACAATAGTATTGAAAATAAGCGACGGAATGGAGACAATTAGAGGCAAAAAAAATCTCGAGAGATATGGACCCGAATGAATATCAGAGCCATATTATAAAAACTATAAAATATAGTCGACACAAAATAAAGTCTCTTTTCATTGAATAAATGATTTTATTAATAGTTTTACGAAGTTAAAAATATATTCAGTATCAGACGAAATAAAAATGATATTTAATTTATCACGGTGAATGAAGTACTACACAAATAAGTTTTTTAGTATTTAATGTCATTTGACAATCAATTTGCTATTGTTTAAATAATTAAGAGCTTCAACTGAATTCAGTATAACAGCTTGAAATTAACAAAGAAATAGAGAGTAATAAAACTTTAATAAAAGAGGAGATAATAAGATTACCACTGCTACTACGATTACCAAGAAATTTTAACTTATTTTGTTTTAATAATGAACGTGAAATATTTAAAGTGGTTTTACCTGAGTTCCTCTTTTATAATTTTCTGTTCAATTTTAAATTGCTTATCGAAAATTTATGAGGTTTATTAAAAATTAATCCGAGAATTATTACTTAGATTTATATCATAAACACAAATTAGGGTTTTTTTATATTACATATACACATACACATGTTTTCATGTAACATCAGGAGTATTTAAATAAACTGTTTCAATCTTTTTCAATTCTTTAAAAAGGTGGTATCCTTAAATATGTATTCCAATTATAATTGAGGGGTGTATTTCCAAAGAGAACTTATTTAAATTCAACAAATTTATGGCAAATGCCAAAAAACTGTTTACGGTGTCGATATTACATATTTTTTTTGTTATCTACATTGCAAATTTTATTTTACACTACATTGACGTAACAAAAAAATATGTAATATCAACACCGTAAACAGTTTTTTGGCATTTGCCATAAACTTGTTGAAGTGGAATAAGTTCAATTTCAAAATGCACGCCTGAATTATCCATATAATAGGAATAATACATTAATTCGTAATTATAAGATATATATAGGTTAAATTTCATTTTAGTTTTTTATCCTCTAATTTCGATTGGAGGATAAAAAACAAATGATTTTAATGTTTTTTTCGATAAATATATATATCAAACATCATTTGAAATGTTAAATTTTATTTATAAAATGTTTACTTAGGAGATAGACATGGTTCAATACCATATATAGCGGATACGATTGTGATTTATTCTGATTTTTTAGGTTAAATTTTTTTTTTCATATGTACTCGTATATTTGAATGAATCAAACAAACAGCTAATCATCAGCTGCTGATTTCCTCCCACTATGGGTGTATATATATTTTGTATTAATACGGAATTTTAGTTGTTCTTTTTTATCTGCATCGACACCAAAACGAAGCATACGAATATTTAATGTGAAAATTGTCTTGATATATTGTCTATGACTAATAATTATCAATTATTAACTCAATAAATTTGGTCAACGTCATGGTTTCAGTACAAATGAAAAATCCTGTTCAATTTTTGCTAATAAAAGGATTCGAGTCTGCGATCCAAATCAAGCCATTGTGACTAGTGTTATACTGAAACATGTCCTTTATTTTTAAAAGATTTTTTGTTAAATTTAATCTGTTTGACATTTTGTACGATTCCATAAAACAAATAATATTTTGGAATATTTTATAACGGAATTTATCCTGTGTATTGTTTATAAATCATAAAAAAATTATCGTATTTCCTTAATCAAAAGAAATATTTCGTATCATAGGATTTGGAAGAGACCTGGTTTTTTTTTAAATTAAAGTAAAAAATTCTTTCAACGCAAACCTATTTTTTCAATCCCCAAATAATAAAGAGACCCTCTGGCATGTTACAAAAGAAAATGATTTTTTTTATCCCTTTCAGGTGGCTTTTGTGAATAGGCCTGTATAAAAGATAAAAAGTGAAATTCTTTGCAAAAAAGGTACCCTTTCTATGTAAAGGATGATCAACAGTCAGGGTAGGAGTGTCAATTTGCTTCAACAGAATATTATTACGACCCGAAGCTTATGTGGTTATTTACTTAAAAAACCTGTTTGCCAAAGAAGTGTCAGTTGGGAATATATAATTATTTTCATATAATTTTATTTAAAAATGATGCTGTATACGGTTTAACATGAAACCATCGTAATATAAGGATTTGTTGTTTAAAGACATACAAAAAAACTCACAAATGTTTTTAATTCTGTAATAACATAATTATTATACTAAGTTTAAAAGATATTACATTGGATATGGAGTTATTTAACATTTTCAAATTTAATAAGAGTATACTTTTTCAAGATTATCTGCCAAATATTGCATATAAGATATACTCGTAGGTACTCGTACTTCTGGGCAGTGAAGAATGTTATATTTCGTCTCTTCTCTTCGACTATACCTACGTTGAATATACAGTTAATTTTGAAGAATCGATACTCGTTTTCAATTTATTTGTTTTCAGATATGTTTTTTTCTGAGTAATCCCAATGAATAAAATAAATTTGAATATTAGAAAAATATTAACAGTGGCTATTGTGATATACATACTAATATTTTATTTTACATATGATATTTTTCTGAATGCATACATATCAACCCTATTTAGGTAAAAAGGCGTAACCCTGAGTTTTTTGAAAAGTGCTTTTATTTGAGAATCACAATATACACAAGTAAATACACGTTTTGTCAAAAGAAATTAAACCGAAAATGCTGAATAAAATAAAAAAATCAGCTTTTGATTTTAAAAAAGGACGATCTACTAAGTTTGTGTAGAAAGGAAAAAAGCATACTAATCAACCTACATAAGTAGAGTTGATGGAAATAGATCATCTCATTTTTTTCAAATGATAAGAAGTTTTCATCATATCGACCGTGTTCAGTTAAAAGGGATCAACCCTCACGAATTTGTATACTGTTGTATTATTTTTTTACTTATTCTATTTTTTTTATATATTCATATTGTGAACGCATTGAACATGTAATTTATAATGTCCATAATATGTAAAAAAAGAGATATTGAAATAAATAAAATACTCGTAAATGACATTTTACAGGAGGCGCAAAAAAGGTTTTTCAAGGTTTTTAGTCAAAGTCACATTAACGCAAACTTGAAGTGCGTGATGATCAATAAATCGGTGTTTTATTTTTTTGAACTGATGACAAAAAAAGTTATTAATGAAAAATCATCAAAATTGAAAGTTTATCCTTTTTTGCTTTTCACACAAACTTAGTAGGTCTTTCTCTTTTCAAAATCTAAAGCGGAATTTCGATAATAATTCGGCATATTTTGGCTTAATTTATTTTAATAGAACGTGTATTTAGTTGTGTGTATTATGATTCTCAAATAAAAGCACTTTTCAAAAAACTAAGAGTTAAGCTTTTTTACCTAAACAGGTTTGATATGTATAGTGAAAAGTAAGACACTAAAACTTGACCTTACGAGAGTTGTACTGATATGAGTAGTTCTTCCTTTTCAATCGACATATGGAAACACTCGTAGAGAATGTGATTATCACCCTGCGTTTCGCCACATTAGCAATTGTCCCCAACCCTCAAACCATGAAGACAGAGCTTGAAGGCAAAACCAGCGTGTCCGGTTAAAAATTGAGAAGTTTAATGGTTTGGAGTCATTTTGGTTATCTCCATATAGCATCTAATGCCTGGGAAAAATAAATGTTTGCCTACCCTAACAAAGACAAACGTACAATGCTCACTTATCTCTCTAATTTGATTATCAATTATTTTTAATAGCGTTTATTTATTATTGAAAACTTTACATAAGTAATAAGGCTTCTATAGTATAATATATATTATAAAAAGTTTTGAGCACAATATAAAACAAACACTTAACACAGCAAAAAAAAGCTTCTATTGGGGTGTTTGTTTCTTTTAATGGGCAATAAACGATAAAAAAACCTTTTCTACCAGCAATATCTTTTAGTTAGTTAATTAAGAAAGAATTGATTTCATTATTTTTATTATTTGTTGAGAAATATTTTTTTATCTAATATTAGATATCTTAAAAAGGGCATAAAATTTCAATTTGGCGCCATTTTTGGAAAATTTCGTGAAAAGACCACAAATATGCCATCAAAGTTATCGAGAGCATTTATCAGATATGTCGTCTCATAGGTAATTTTTACATGTCGGTGTTCTCTATGTATTTTATGATTAAATCAAAATTTCATTATTTAGAGACAGTTTCCAGAAATCGACACGTGGTCACGAATACTAATACTTTTCTCTTTGTTTGTATTCCATTATTTTATTTTAGTCACTGATTAATTTTACTTTATTTTTAATACTCGAATACAAATTGATATACTCGTATATATTAATTTAATATAAAAATATATTATAAAAAAGAGCCTTGCGTAGTTTTTGCATAACGGTTGAAAAGTTCTAGTAACGCAATTGATAATAAAGGGTGTAAAGATATATAAAATGAGTATTTTTTCAAATTTAATGTCTAAAAATAAGCCATTGCACTGACTAATTATTGCCCTTTACATGGCATTTACCGTTAGTCTCAAATGTCTGTCGATATTGAAACTATATACTTAAAATTTGATCTGATATATACTTTTTGTAATATATATATAGTTTACACATTGTTTATATACTCGTATTTGTGTTTTTTCTGTTTTATTCTCATAAAACTATGTGGAAGTCTTCAATTTTTATGAAAAGTCTCTTAAAAAGTATACGTAATCTTTCATGCTTCATGAGTATATCCTCGCGGATTAGGATGCGTAGGTCCAAAGTTTTACCTCCGCTGTCATGGAGGCTTAACGAAAGCGGAGGCGAATGTGAAAAATATTTAGAATATTTTATTTAAAAACTCAATATAGTAGTCTCAACATATATTAACATCATTTAAAAGTAAGTATAGAATATAATATATGTTCATATAAACACTGTATTATATAACATAAATTATTGGAATTTCAGTAATTAGATTTAAATTTATTTTATTACACGAAAAATCTTGCAAATTACATGACTGAACATTAAAAGTTGTAATTCTAATTTAATCCAAATTTCCGTTGTACCACCGATTCAAATATGCGCACTTACGGATGCGGAAGCGGAGCTCCATCGCAACCCTAGTATATACACATACAAGTATATACTATGCCATAATGAGTTTAATATTTTATTAATACAGAATATATTTAATGCATTGTGTTACAAATTGTGAATTATGATTCTTCGACTAAAATTCTTCGATTGGTTTCCTTCCTAAAAAACCAATATCTACCTAGCGATGAAAACCCACAACCCACAGATCACTAAGTGACCCAAATAACATTAAAATACCTACGTGAATGTTTGGAATATATTTTTATTATTGAATAAATATTAAAACTATTTTTTTCATAACTTAAAAGTTTGCGTAAATAAGTGATTGATTTTAAAATAAAAAATTAAATTGTGTGTGTATTAATATAATGATAAAATATTTTTTATTATTATTTTAATGACTCAAATTAATATTTAACCTGTCACGTAAAGTTTTTAATTATTAAATTGAGTTTTGAACCAATTGCGAAAAAAATGTTAGTTATCATTATTTTAATTATTTTTTTTACTGTACATATATGTAGATTGCTCATTTTTATCTCAGTATTGATTACAAAATAGTTGTGTATATAAAAGATTATTACAGCTGAAGTATTAACAAAATCCAAGGTTTTTGAAATATATTTGCAATATTCGATATAAAAAAGAATTAAATAAAAAAATATAGTTATGTATTATATACTCGTATAATCTGATAAACCATCTCAATATTTTTAAGCTAAAAATTTAACGCATATAAAAAAAACATCTAAAAAGATTTGACCGATCCTTTTATCTTTTTATGCAAATAAACCTCTATACCATAAAGTAAAAAATAAATCGAGAAATGACGTAATATTGTCGAGGATAGGCGTATAAAATTATAGTCCAAATAAAAACCGTAATTTTGTCAAATGTTCCTGACCTTCGTCTTTTCACTTTCAATATAAAAAAAAACTGTACAAATCTTAAAGTAAAACATCGAGAATATAATCTGTCTAAGCACCCTAAGTAGAGACGTACTCATAAGAGAGAGGTCAATACGTGAATATAAGTACCATCATTTGAGCTTAATAACTCTTTATAGTAGCATTCATTTCTCTATTCGACCGGCCCAATGTATTTGTTAACTCCTACATACACAGTATCTATGTGTACGTGTTGAGAAGTACAGGCAAGCATAAAACTAATTGCAACTAATCTTTATGGATTATTTTTTTCATATATTTTATTGAAATAAAAAATAAAATTATTCATTGCATATATTTATTGTTATCCTTTTATTCTGTATCATGCCTAAATAAATGAACAGATGAATATTCTGATTCGCTGGTCTCACCCAAATCAATGACTATGAATATTTTTTCCATGTCATAGTGTATCCATGTATTTTTCTTCAATAATTTTGACATGTCAACAAGTATTGGATCACATTTTCGCATCAATTTTATTTAATCGTTCATTTATCACATTCATTATCCCTGTCGTAAGTCTGTCTTACATTATATGAAACAACATAATTTTCGAATTCCCCAGATATTTTCAATCGGCTTTAATTCACGGCGATAAGATGGCAAACGAAGCATTTGTATATCATATTGCCAAAATATGTCATCGATCTTATTAGAATTGAATTTTTCCTCTTAAAAAACCATATACTTTGACAATAGATTCACGAGTTTAAAATAATTGTAAAATAGTCATGTAAAAATATATCATAGGATATAATAATACTAGTTAAAACCAAGTTTCACCATTTCAACATTTTCTCTTCAAAACAATGCTGCATCTACATATATACATCGAATATTCCTATCAAAAATAGCACCAAATAAAGCGACAAAAAATTTTAGTTTAACTAATTTCATTAGTACGAGTAGTTACATTGTTTTTTTTATGTCATAACCGTCAGACGACTCGCGAAATATTTTTTATATTTACGCCAGTCCCCGGGCGTAAAAAAGTTCAATGATGCTACATGAAAATATATGATTTTTTTGCGCGTATTTAATGCTATATTTATTTTTACCATATTAGTGTCTGATTCAGATAACTTTCTAGAGATATTATACGAATCAAATATAAATAAAATAAATATTGCAAGAATTTCAGACTGCTAAAATATCAAGTATAATTTCATAACATGACCGGAATTAATCGAACTATGGAGTACGACATATTCATATTGAACTAATACGTAAATCCCTGCTATCCACGTTCTGGCATACTTCATCTCTCCTAGTTATTACTTCAAAGGCATTTTCTTACCTAAATCCCCATCTGTACAAAGCTGCAGATTAGCAAATGGATAATAATTTTACATGCTTTACTTAGTAACCGTATCCATACAAACTATAGAATTTCGATTTTGATTTTACTTAAAGCAAAATCTATCGACTTATTTAACGTTTTGTTTGTTTTGAGTAAGAATAATATATATAAAAAAAATTGCATGACTCATAGGTCTAAAAAACTTATTCAACAGGTGATCCAAGAGTCACTAGCTCAAATGCTGTAGTTGGCCAAAATTGTACAAGTTGTTTGTGCATTTGAAACCTGGATTTAGACCAAACTGGTTGAGCTAATAATTGACAAGTGCTACTAGCAAAAACCAATATAACGCGTTTTGTAGGAGATATGATATAAGAAAAATTCTTTATGATTAGTACTTGTAAATAGAACCGATGAAGCTGGATGCCGCTAGCGTTATCAACCGGGCCCTATAATCTTGAAACTGTGATGATTAATCGTGGACTATTTATATTTATAGATTATGAAAGAGATACGTAGTTCTGTGGTCGAATATAAACCTTCATAAATCATAACTCAATTATTTTTCTTTTCCTGATATACTCCCTGAAGCCGAGCATATGGATTCAATGTGAAGATTGCATTTACAGTTTTTTGTAAGTAATAATTGAGGCGTGTATTTCCGAAGTGAATTTATTCTACTTTAAGAAATTTGTGGCAAATGCCAAAAGACTTTTTGTCGATATTACATACTTAATGTTATATCCATTTGTAGTGTTAAATGCAATTTACAATGTAGATAACAAAAAAATATGTAATATCAACACCGTAAACAGTTTTTTGGTATTTACCACAAATTTGTTGAAGTGGAATAAGTTCACTTTGGAAATACATGCCTCAATTTTCAGTTATTAGCTCAACCAATATGGCCTATAAACCAAGGATTTTGCATCCGTACTGAGCTTTACAAATAATTTAGCTCCAGTATAGTGAATGCATTGACGGCAAGGTGACTCGAGATACGTGGGTCATCATGTAAAGTGTGATAAATCTATAATTCTCAAGAAGGTGGTTGAAGAAACTCCAGTAGGCACTCGTTCCGTCGGCCGCCCCAGAATGAGATGAGCGGACGGCGTAATTAGAGATGCGGAAATGTTTAGTGTGAAGGACTGGAGAGAGAAAGAGAAAGCTAGAGACAAAAAGGCCTGGAGAGAAGTTGTGCAGTCTGCCATGGACCTACTCGTAAATGAATCGTAGCGTCAATTTATTATTATTATAATAATATGGCCTATGTCCTCGTTTCAAATGCACGTGAAAAATAGGAATAAATTTTTGCCAGCTATGGGATTGGAGCTCGCGGCTTTCGCCTCGTAATTCGGAAGCGCTATCCTCTCACCTTCAAGAACGACTGTATAACACCAATATAAACATCAAAATATATTAAAAAATGGAAATAAAAATAACGGATTTTTTATATTCTTTGCAATGTAGATAATATTATCATTTATTCAACAAATTGTTTTGTATCTTATCGTGTATCGATGTAGATAAAAGCTACAGTAAATAACATATGCTTTCAACAATACTAAATATTTATAAGGGAAGTTAAAACGAAACAATGTCATAGAAAACAAATAAAACTTTACCACCAGGAAGATTATTTCTTACCGGTGTCTTACGAACTGCAAATTCTAATAGAAGTAAAAAAAATATGATACATTGAGGTTTTGAGTGTTTACCATTTACGTGGCTAGAAATAGACTCGAAAACCGTTTTTCCACCGTTCGAGAATCGAAACTAGACTAAAAAATTACCCTGTGCGAGTGGTTCCAAGAATAATGCTTACTTATTATGGTAACGATGTATGTTCAAAATAAGTAATTTCTTTAATTATCATATATTTTTGTAAATAGCACCGAATGTTTATATATTGCACTAAAACTGTGAAAAAAACTATTTCGATACTACTAAAAGTATTATAATTACAGTCAGTATGCTCCTAACAATAGTTTGACAGTCGACAAATCTTCGTGAAAAAAAACAGTAAAACTATTTGACCACAATTACAACTTTTACTTCAATTAGTAAAGATTTGACATCGAATTGACCGCACCCAATTATCCTAAATCTCCAAAAGAGGATTTAATCTCCGAAACTACGAGCGTGACAAAATTAATAAAACCAATTATATTTATATTGTCATAGCATCGACAAGAAAAGCTGCTTGAATAGTAGTTATATAGACTCAGGGGGTTTATAAGCTTGTACATTCAACAATTTTATAAGTGCTTTTAAGTTTTACTTTCGAAGTATGTAGTTATATTATATCAGGAATCTCTATATTAAAAAAAGAAAATTCAATAATACATTTTATGTTTTTTTAAATTTTGTAAACTATACATTGAAAATTTTACACTATATCAAAATTACATTTGAGTAAGTAAATAACATCTAGAATGTTGCTCTGGTAGTTGAGTGGATAGTAAATCTGATTGACAAGCCGAGAGTCGCGAGTTTAAATCTCATACTTGGAAAATATGCACACATTTTTTCTTGTAAGTTTGAAACCAGAACATAGACCAAATTGGTTGGGATAATAACTGATAATTATTATTCCTAAAAAACTATCGAGGCAATCTTCTCATTGTG
>JAPMAE010010447.1:0-10177 GCA_036584705.1 Rhyacophila sp. 25_7 | reverse complement strand
CCTTGCATATCGTTTTATTCAACAGAATTTTTGTTTAAATCCAGTAAACTCGGAAATTTGCAAAGATATACTCGTATTACACAGGCTATGGATATTTTAAGCGATGTCGTACCAAATGTGCGTAAATGGGATCGTTTATTGTCTGATAGTGAATATTCTTTGTTATGATTTTTTAAATAAAATTAAAATAAAGCAAACAATAAAGAATTTTATTTTTGATATCCATTGACTTTTATAGAAAAGAACCTATCCACCATTTATTTTTTTTATTTTAGTATACTTTTTTTACACGGTTTTTTGTACAAAAAGAGAATCCTGAGAATACTTAAGGCAATAGATATTGGCTTAATCGAATTTTGATAATAGCACATTGAAGATATTTTAATCAAGAATAAATTGTCAATGTGAGATGAACAATTTGAATTGATTATAATGAAATTTAACTACATTTCTCGGGGACCCGTAGCTCGCAAGCGACTAGTTGCGAGCCCGCTGTTCTAGGCAATACTTTCTTTGCAAATAAGTAAAATTCATGTAACATCACATGTTACTAATTTACTGCTTAATTTTGTTAGAATTTTCGATCGAGTGTGATAGCACCATTAAATAATCATTTCATCATTATATAATCTTAACACTTTCAGCTAAGTTGATTGTGAGATATTAATTCCCAACCCAAACTTTCTAAGCCCTGCAGTGGGGCATCGCCCGTGTTTCATATTCATGCCGTTCAATATCAATATGATTGTATAAATCAGTTGTAAATTAATGCAATCGATGTTTTTTGAAGCTGCATATAGGGGTGGCGCTATATTCGGAAATAAAAAAATCATAAAGAATTACATTATTATTCAAATAAAAATACGAATACCGATTCAATACTACTGAGTGCCCGGTTTAATGAGTTGCCATAATTATGATGTTATTTTTATTCGAATATCGAACGTCGATATAATCATATTAACGATGTATTAAAATATTTGAACACAAAAACCTGAAAAAAAAAATATACACTTGTACCTACATTTATATTACAATGCACGAATTGACAAATGCACGTCATCCGTCATATTCCATATTTTAAAAAATCGGCGTACCATTGTGATTGATGCGAAATTGAGTCGGTAACACAAGACAAACGAGTACGTGCATACTCGTACAAAACGCGCCCATTCTGAATGGAGCATCAGTCGCAACGGTAGCTATAAAACAATTATCCATTCATTTATAAAGTGAACAAAATTAATAAGAATAACAAATAAGGTAGGAAATAGGATATTATTAGTTTTTTTGTTTTTGTGAGAGATGGCGCTATTGCATATTTTAAACTAAAAATAAAAACAACACCTTCGGTGAGTTTGACAGGCGGATTTATTAGAATGAACCGTGAGCAAGCCACTGATGAGTTATAAAACATTTAATACTATCAGATTTAAACAAATTACGATTGAATTCGGTCGTAAAATTGAAAAAGATTTCATTGGTCCGGAGGTGATTAAAATTTAATGGCGTATACACGTTATTTCGCATTCGAAGACATCAAAGGAAATGTATATAAAATAAATTTGAGTGCGGCGTGGCTTCATTATAAAATGTCTTCACTCAATCAAGGAAAGCATAGTGAAACAATCATTTTATAGACAACTGCGCCGATGTTAAAACACGAAAACATTGAATAATAAAAAAATAGATTTATCAATGGTATTTTTTTATAAATAAATTTATTTTACAGTAATTCATTAAATAATTACAACATAAACATATACACCCTTGTAACTCCAAGCCAAAGAAGTCAAAAATATTTTAATTAAGTATGTTTAACAGAAAATTACTCAAAAACAAACATCCAAAAATAATATGAATTAACCAGTAAATACATAAATTCACGCCAATACTGTATTTGTTTTATTTATTTATTGTGCATTGAGTTCAGCCTTACGTAAATTAACTTTATAAAGTTTAATGTTTTGGTAGTTTAAAAACTTGTATATGCGCATTCGTTTTTAAATATTGATTTAATTAAAAGATTACTCAATGCCATATGTTTTTGTTTAGAATTTGAAAGAAAGTCTAATTAATTTTAAATTACTTTACATTTATATAAATAATTAAGAACAAAGTGTTTACTTTAATATATAAAAAAAAATATTATGAGTAAATATTAATAAATCTAAATAGAATGAAAAGGTTTCTATTTTCTTTCTTTGTTGTACAAGTAGCTCACCCTAATATATATAAGAGAGAATATAAGGTTATGGCATTAATATAATAATACATGAAAGAATGTACTGCATTGGCCCTTCAGTATATCAAAACCAAAAACCCCAAGCATAGCAAATATAATAAATGAATTGATCTATTGATGATATGGAGGAAGAAATATATTTTATTATTCATACATGATACAAAAAAAGAAAATTATTTGTTATATGTCATAAACCACTTGAATAAACAGTATGTTTGTATTTGTCATATATACTGTATCTCAAACAGTATTACAATTCAAACACATGAGTATCTTAATGTTATCAAAATTGTTTATTTGACAATAAATGAAAATATTCGATATCAAACTTGTGTATCAGCAGATTGAAATGTACTCACACATTTTAAGTTAAAGAGGAAGCAACTTTCTGAAAAATTTACAGCACAAAATATATCCGAAAAAATATATAAAAGGGATGGATCAATAATCAAAAAAGTTTGGGAAATAGTGGCCATTGCAAACATTGAAACAACAAAATGAAAATATTAAATTTTTAATGTGCCATGTAAGCGAATATGAAAAAATAATGATTGAAGAGTTTTTATTATGGTGGGGTTTTCTATTTCTTTTCATGAGTTAGTTTTTAGCTGTGCCATTGTTACAACTCCATTAGCAAATATTTTATTCCAATTCGATATCATTCACTACATGATTATTTTAATTACTGGTAGATGATGATGATGCCTTACCTCAGATAAAATTTATTTATAGAACGGCAAAAAATAACTCAAATACTCTTAAGTCCAGAAAGACAAAAATATTGTTCTGAGAGACGTGATAGTGTTTCAAAATAATGGGGAGTAGTGTTTAACACAAGAAGTAGACAGCGGAAGAAATACAACTATTCGCAAAAAAATCTATACTTACACAACATTGAAATTCTGTATTTAAAAAAGCTGGTTATGTGTAGTGTTTATGTTCTTAATTTAAAGGACACATTACAAAGAGACAGTCAACGTCATACAAAATGGTAGATAGTATAATATCAATTCAGATTTGAAGGCTTTGGTAGTAATAAGTAAATGCCAATAACTTCATAGATCCATAATAAAAATAAAACATATTCTTTATTATATTGATCTTAAAAATGTATCATTGTAGCACACTTATGGTGTGGCATATAATAAATAGTTATGAGTGCCTGAACTGCCATCTATGAAGCAATATACAAATTGTATAAACTAATCTGTTCGACACACACCGCACAGCAGTAAGAATATCATGCTTGAGCTGGACAAGAGAAAATCTCTTATAACAAACACTGACTCGTGTCCTTGCAATAACAGAATATGAATACTAAATGATAATTTGGTACTCATTTTTACATATTGTCAACGCTAGTCTCAAAACTTACTTTTAACTGACTATCTATTTCATTTGTTCATCAAACCTTCCAATTTTCAAACATTCATTGGGGTCCGTCCAGATAATGTTACTGCGATGATTTCGAACCCAAATAATGACAGTTTCATAAATTAGTTAAAACTAAATTAACGTTCAGTTGGTTGCGGAGATGAAAATTTAACTTTTAGACCAAAGTAAAATATACAATCTCATTCTAAATTAAATGCTAGAAGAATAATCAATTATTCACGGATACAGTATAAAGTGCCCAAAAATAACGTTTCATATATATATATATAAATTTATCATACAAAGATGGTGTTGCCCTCATTTATTTAAATACCCATTGCATAGAAAATTTTCAATTTTTAACTACTTAAATATAACACATCATATTTGTCAAAGGCTTGAAATTGTTTACAATAGAAAACTAAAATAGAAAAAAAGTAAACTAACAACCCTTTTAAAATAAATTAATAGACTTTTCAGAGTTACAAGGTTTTACTGTATTAAATATAGTTAACTTCTAGGTAATTATAAAAAATGGCAATCAAATAAAGAATTTAATACTTAAATGATTAGTTATTTAGCAAAGAGGACATTATAGCTTTGACGGGACTATATAAGCTGTTTTTCGAATTCACGGAATCCACATTGGTTAAGGAATTTTAAAATAAGACAATAAGCTTATAAGAACATAGAGTTACCGCCAGATAGAAAACCTACACGGTTAAACCATAATACAGTGACAAAGATTGCACAGTCTGCTGAAGCTCATGGAAAAGAATTTAACGGGAGGTAAGAAGAAATTCTCTTAGCTTAAAGAATTGATAAAAGCAAATGTCACTCAACACGAGGATTTTGTTTCTCTTTTATAATGATAACGTACAATGGAATACTATATCCATTCAAATCATCCATTACATTTCATTCATGATGAATACATGAAAACTGTTTTACTTTTACAAGATGGGTATTGGAATTGGAATCCTGTGCTGAAAGTGACAAATACCAAGCAATACACAGAAAAGAAATGAATTATCTAAAATCTGTATATACACATATATTCACACATCAAATCCGGCATTACTGGCATGTACGTCTCATAAGATTAAAGTATTTTATACTTTGAATTTCAAACAAACTTTTATCAATTACCAATTACAGTAACTTTGTTTATATCGTTTATATTCACTTATACAAACATTGACAAACATATTGTTGTTTTCAGTCTATATCTAAGTAAGCACATGCAGAGAATTGTGTTAGCCTGTCCAGGAATATGAACGCACATATGTGTCTGCTTAAAATTCATTTTGAAGAAGTATAGACATATATGTTGCGTCAAGTACCGCACAATAAAATATTGTATATATCATTTATGGATTAAATAAACATTATGCAACAATAGTATCGCAAACATTTAATAAAATTCAAAATTGAAAGCTACATTAATGAAAAAACTTTCACCCATTGCGCGACTGTAATTAAAAAACTCACTTTGGAAAACTTAATTAAAGAATCAAAGACTTGTCAAGTGGAGGATGTGAAAAATTATTACCTTGTTAAATTGAAATATGAATTTAAAAAGTAATTTATATATGAAGGGTGACACTGGGAATAGATCAGAGTCGCTTTTCGCTTATTTTGAAATAATCGTATTATAAAGTTCATACTAATTTTATTGCGCCTAAAGTTTTGTCAGAAAATATCTTCTATAAGAAAATCGAAAGAACATTAGTGTTACAAAAGTATGCAGTGTAAATTTATGTTTTCTAGCTGTTAATGTGTGAAACCTGACCGTTCTTTGACAATATGTCATATCTATGCCTTTTATTTTATTAGTATATTCTTAGGTCACTACCTTTCTTTCCCCAAGTGTACAGACATTTCAATTCGTTCTGTAAAAATCTACAAGTCTTGTTTTCGAACAAAAATGGACCAATCGTTATTTCTCATCACCCTTCATATTAATATAAAATCCTGTATGTATGAACTTACACAGCCATGGTACTTAAAGAGGATATATTTGTATCGGTTCTACCGACATTATTTGTGTAACCTATCCAACTATATCATTGATAAGTTACCACCTATCGTAGTAACGTTAATGGCATTTAAAACTGTAAATTTTCTAAAAACATTACTATACCTATTTACAAATACATTAAAAATATTTTTACTGAAAACATATTATTCAAGTGTTGGAAACATAAAGGTATGCGTTAAATAAGTAAAAATGATATTTTAATATAACAACTAGACTTTTATACGACACTTATCCCTTGAAGCCTTCTAATACATGATACGCAAGTAAGTAGAATAACAAATGGACATTTCGCATGGATTAGCTATTCTCTCGGTCTTGAATCTTTGACAAAAATTTAAATGTAATGTAAACACTGTTCTGTTAGTAAGAACTGTAATACAAGGTAGCTACTGGGTGCAGTCAGTCAAAATGTGACATTTGGGGCGACATTTAATCCACATATTAAGTCTTCCAAAGTCTACTAGGTTATTTTACTTTTTAATGCATTGTTTCTGAGATGCATTCATTGTTAAATAGGTCAGATAGTGTAAAATGTACTGATCAGTGTTGATTACAATAGTTGTAATAGTTTAAATAAATACAGTACATGTATCGCAGAAGACTTTATTCGTTACTAATTGAACTAGTTTCACTTCGCTACGTATCTTTAGTGTCAAAACTAGCAATGCAGTGCTGACAAGCACATGTTACAAAAACTCATTTGGAATATTTTTTTATTTATTTTTGACGTTTGGCACACGGTTCATATTTTTCAGTATCTCGACTAAGTATCAAATTAAAACATGGAAAACAAAATTCGCTTACCGCAGCGGCGGGGTGCCTTGCCGGTGTTGGGTACATTCTCAAAACAGGCACTTTAAAGCGTAAGGTATGAGATGGTTATGTCTAACCTATCAGCCACATTTCATCTTCTGAAAATAAATAAACCAGAGCTCTAAAACCTATCTATAACGAAGTAATGCGAATATTTTCATTAACAAATCCACTCCGTTAAACGTCACCTTGTCACCATAAACACATACCCCACACAACAGAATTCATAAACCACAATTCTGAGTGAATCACGTAATGTTTATTATAAAATATCGTATAAAACATGTAATTCGGTCACTTTACACTATAACGGTGTTAAATTGGTGGTGTTTAAATCGATCCCGAAAGCAGAATTCATATTGTTTTCCTTCGAGATAGTATGGTAAATCGTCAAATCGTCCACGCCGTTGAAGAGAAGGATCTACGAATTACAAAATAACAGTATTCCATTACGATTGGCAACATTGACGTTTGCATAGAGAGCGCCACTGGACATTTGACTTGTAGAAAATGGATGCGGTTGAGCCCGCCATTTATGAGTTGTAAGAATTTTGTGTTTCCAAATTTAAAAAAAACAGTTATTCAACCGATAAAATAATATCACGAAAGCAGATGCAGAAAAATATATCCAGCAAGCTTTTAATGTATCCACAGATGCTTGCAGTATATATGATGAATTACATATTTTATTTAATAATTTAATTTTGTGTTGTGTATGATTAAACATATATAAAAAAACATTTCCTTAAATTGTGTAAACTATAACAAAACTTTCAAAGATTAAATTACTGACAAACAGTATGGTGCAATGAAACAGAAAAATATAAAAAATCAATTCTATTTTTATCTGCATCAGATTATACGAGTAACATGCTATTGCACGATATAATAGTTTATGATCAAAGACAAGTATGGACCTCAAGATTTTTTTTGTTAACTTCTATACTACGTTAGTACTTCTGAATACAACCACTTAAATTTAATTACCATTGCGGTATTTAAGATTGTATTTTTTACGTATTATCGTATATATTATTATAGACTAAATTTCCAACATTTTCAACAAAATGTAAAAATATTCTTGAAACCTCATATTAATATATGTAATTTTCACTAGATGTCTCTATTCGAAAGGAATATGGTTTCGCATATTCTATTTTTATCTTTGTTTAACGCATGCTCCAAAGCGAATATTTGAGTGAATAAGCATGACTATTCGTGCGCCTACAAGGTCTGGCAATACTTAGTTTTCTACTGTTTCTACTTCCAATACAAGAACGGTCTAAAATGGCAGTAACCTCTGTCGCAGCTGTTAGTCGTCGGTACTGTAGACAGCACATGAAAAATAATAATATTTGGTGAAATTATCAGTTTATAGAAATCGAATGAAATATCTCTCTATGATAGTGGATGTTCAAATAGCAAACAATTATTGTTAGTGGTGAAATAGTGTTGGTTCATAATATGGATTACAAAATCGGCGTATACAATGCAGCCAGAGATGGAAACCTCACACGATTGAAAGTAAGTAATCATTAATCTTTTTAACGATACCAACATTACTTGTGACATTTAAAAAATCACAAAATACGTCTAATATATTACTGCTGTGTTATTTTACCAGAAAAATCTTTGTCATCAACTTTCTGGGTCTGTAAAAATCGTTACGAAACAAGGTTATTTTTGGCATAAAGCTTTGTAAACAAAACGTCAAAGAAAATTTTAGCCCACATAAAATCATTTTATTACTATTTATGGTTCAGGCGTATAGTTTATGGGTGATGAAACTTAAAATAATTATCAGGAATATTATAAGTATCCCGGTCAAAATAACGGTATGTTACGTGGGATAATTTTATACTTATCGTAGATCGCTAGACTTAGACTGCATCAATATAATAATCATTTGGAATTACTTTACAATTTATTATTTTTACCGCTACGAAATAGTTCATGTTCATTCATATAGTAGGCATGGCACATAATACTCGTGAACATTTAGCAAAAACTAATTTAATTTGTTTATTTTGTAATGAACTTACACCAGGCAATCCAGTTCATTGCTTTTGACATCGCCTACTTTGTTCGACTGTCACCTTACTGACTCCTGTGGGTGCTTTCAAACTGATGCAGAAAATCGGGAAAAATATAAAAATAATTTCTCGAATTTGTCAAAAACTTATACACCATTTTATAATTGAAATATACAATTTAAATACATTTAAATTGTACGTTTTTAGCCATCTCCACATCGAAATGAAACAACAGATTGTAGGAATGTTTTTAATTCGAAAATTACGTGAGTGTAATTTACGTACTGCCGTGATATTCTCTCCGAACATCTTAATTAAAAGATATCATAATATGAAGTAATAAAAAAATATATCATTTCCGTAAATTATAAGAAGCTTGATATCTGTATTTTTTGTTTGTATTGGATGTTTTAATTTGACGTTTACAAAAACACGGTGTATATATAACACTTTTAATAAACGGTTCCAACAAAATTCAATTGATTATAGTTAGAACTGTTACTTCTTTACTAAAACCTCATAACTTTGGCGTGTTTTCTTTGTGCGAAACAATTTTTATTATTATTTTTAATGTGAAATATACCCAAAACACCTGAGACAGAAGTAACTTACTCTAAATTTTTAGCTAAATTATTTCCGATCGTCTGGTAAGGGAATATGTATAATATACAAATTTTTAAGCAGTAAGCGACACACTGGATAGAACTTTATCAAACATTGATAATGTTTAATTTACTGTACTTGTTGTTTTATACATAACGTGGTTAATATAGACAAAACAAAATACTATTGATATTATCAAATGCTTATAATTTATTACGCTCTTAATATTTCATCGTTTTCGATTATCACGTTATTCTTTTGTTTTTATTTTACAACTGTATTCAGAATGATTCCTTCAAAAGTTATACGACTTAGGTTCAGTTGCATGTTTATCATTGGAAACAAAGTTAAATAGAATATGTATAGTAAAATAAACCTTCGTTTAGATCAGCAATCAAATAATATGAACACTAATCTTCAATTCGGCTGTAATCACCTTGGAATTAATTCATTCAACACTTCTCCGACTCTAGGTAAACAAGATACAGCTCACCACACATGCGCTTAGTATCCAACCGCAATGATAGCATACCCATGTATTGATAAACCAGTCTAAAATTTAAGGAAAATGGCGCGTTAATTTGCTTTAATTAAGTATGACAAACCTTTCGTGACAATTACACTAGCGCCATTTTTTATTACGTTCTTAGGTGCATATTGAAGTAAACTTTAAACATTTATATTTTTCCACAAAATGTATCATACTCAGTGTCGTCTGCTAAGGTATTTTCAACTGCTATTAAACTTTGTTATTATTTTAATATAATCCACGAAGGATTAACAACAATTAAATTAACTCGTTAGTATTATAATTTTTCATGATACTCAATGTGGTAATGATAGCCAAGTTCAATGAGTTAGTACAATATGTGCATAATATAATGAACTATACAATTAAATTAATTACATCAAAATGATTCTTTATTAATTGAAAAAATAATAAACATTGGGTATTTATCGTATACACTGTATGATTATCAATAAAACGGTATATACCAGGGATGGCGAACCTGTAGCACGCGTGCCACAGGTGGCACGCGAGACGATTTTGCGTGGCACGCGAATGAG